>JAURVB010004740.1:0-101577 GCA_033002965.1 Piper betle
TATGGTTCAGTTGCCGTGTTAGCTGCGCTATATTGGACCACTGACGTGATTGAGCGCATTGGACCAGTGGCATATAGGCTAGCATTGCCTCCTCACCTATCAGCCGTGCATGATGTCTTCCACGTGTCGATGTTGAAGAAGTATCACCCTGACAACTCTCATGTTGTCAGCTTCAAAGAGGTAGAGCTGCAACCGGACCTGACGTACCCAGAGGAAGCAGTCCAAATCGTGGACCGAAGAGTGAAGATTCTCCGAAGAAAAGAAGTTCCCTTAGTACGAGTGCAATGGACCCGACGAGGAGTTGAAGAAGCTACGTGGGAACGAGAAGACGAGATGAGGAAGCGATACCCGGAGTTGTTCGAGCAACCAGCTTCACGACCAGGCACTACGCCAACACGTACATTTAGATGAGGAACATGATGGAAACTTCCTTGGTTAAAATTTCGAGGACGAAATTTTTCTAAGGAGGGAAGGTTGTAAAACCCGTGACTCGAGTCAGAGTTTTACGGGAGTGAACCAGTCGGTTCGAGTCGAGTCAGCTTCATGGACCGCGAGCTGGGTTGAGGCCAGCTGTGAGTTATGAGCAATGAGGGTCATGTATGCTCAAGTGTATGATGATAACGCCTGAAAGATGATGAAAAAATGGGTTATCAAGTATATGGAGGTATGCAGTATTGATTGTTATTTTTATTTGATCGAAGAATAGTTTTAGGCCGAATAACGAATTAGGACGCGTTTGACGATATTCGGGTGGGTTATTAGTTATAGAGCATGTCATTTGGATGTTATTGTGTTTGTTTTATTTTATGGAATTTTTCCATATTTTTCTAGATTTTTTTTAGAATTTATTACGAACTAGTTATTATTTTGACTCGAGTAGGAATCGAGTCAATACTTATTTACGAAAATGCCATCGCACACTACTTCTTCTTCCTCCGACCCTTCTTTCACCCAAACCCTCGCCGCCGCCACTGTCGCGTGCCGCCGCCGCCGCTGCCGACGCCGTGCTGCCGCCAATCGACGCCGCCCCGCCCCGCCGTGAAGTCGCCGTGCCGCCACGACCCACTCCGGCCACCGTCGCGCCGCCACGACGCCGGAATCGCCCCGCGAAGCCGCTTCGGCCGTCGCCACTCCGGGCCTGATTTCGCCGCCGTCCGGGCCGCTCCGCCGCCGCTGTGACGCCGACGACCACCCCCTCGCCGTCGCCGACATTTCCCCCACCATCCCGACCGCCGTCGAGGCCGGCCGGAGCCCCGATTGGAGAACGCCGCCGCCGCCGCCCGTTTTCAACTCCGCCGCCGACGGCCATCGCGGCCTCGGTTGCTCTGTTTGACACCGCCATCGGACCAAGCTCGTCGAGCTGGTGCCGATAGACCCCCTGATTGCTCCGTCCCGAATCGTCGCCGGAAAACCGTCGGAATCCGCCGGAAAACCGCCGACACGCGCCGGAAAACCGCCGGAACCGTCGGAAATTGGATTCGTGGGAAATTCGCCGGATCATCCGCCGAATGCACCCGGTCCAATCTGATCGGACTTCGGACGCCGCTAGGTGCCGAATTCGAGTTTTGAGCCGCGAAACGGAAACCCTAGCCGTCGCCGATTTTCGACGACGCGAGGTATAATTTATTTTAATTTAATTATTTGAAAGTATTGATTATTAGAATTTGCATGCTATGATTGATGAATTGTGCATTGTAATTACTTATATAAATGTAGATTTGATTTAGAATAAAATATGAAATTTGTTGAATTGTGTGGTGTTAAAAATAGAAGTTATGAAACTAATTAGGGTTATTAAGTAATAATCATGATCTAATGCAAACTAACCTAAGTAGACTTGCTAGAATTGATATAGGTTAATGTGTGTTGCTTGATGAGTGATTGTGTTGATTATGGTGCATGCTATAGGATGTGTGATTCATCATGCGGGCGTTAGTTTTTAGCTTGATTGTGTAGGTACGGTGTAGGAGCTCGCCGCCTAGGCGCGTGGACCCGTTTGGAGCTTCTACCAGGTCCGTTTAGGACTCGTTCTCTGTTTTTACACTACTCTATTGTTTATTTGATTTATCATGTGCAGGACGAGTTAAGTGGCGTTTTATCGGATCCCACTTAACTCGGGCCATTTAGCCAACGGTTCTTTTTCGGATTAATAACCCTCGAGGATGAGATCCCTCGAGTTTGTTTTCGAACTTCAGATCCAGCTCAAGTTGCCTTCGGGCCTATTGTATAAATCCCAACCCAGGCCTATATATATATAGTTTTCGTGTTTTCGGTGAGAGATGGAATGAGGGTTACTTGCGGCCACGTCTTCAGATAGGGCGTGTGCCCGGAAGAGCGGGCTCTGGAGCTGGGGAGAACCCACTTCGTTCCCGAAGGATCCGGACAACTCCACCTTTGAGTTCCTCAAACCCGGAGAAGTGTGGAGGTTTACGGGTACTGCAATGCAGCGCATGTCTAGACTTGTGGTTCAAAGGGTACTGAAGGCGACTGCCTGAGAGTGCTCGGCCTTTGTGCTCAAGGCCAGGAGAAATATGGAAGGTGCAGAGGGCGGTAAGGAATGAAATTTGATGCGAGAAGCAATAGAGAAATGGCCAAGGTATGAGAATGAGAAAGATAGGGGGACGCTGTCGACCCGAGGGCGACGGCCCGACGACGACGGCTCCCGTATGTGCCCTGATGAGAGTTCTTGAGGAAGTATATGGTTTTGATTTAACAGGAGAGTTTGCTCTCCTGTGCCAGATTGATATTAGTTATTTTCCGGGCCGGTAACACTCGTTACTGACGGTTTTTCTATATATATGTAGGTGAGGAATACGAGCGATGAAAGCTGTCGGGACTGCGGAGGAGCAGCACGGAACCGCGCACACATGTACCTGCCGCGTGTAATGTATAATGATGGTTGTTATTGCTATGTGAATGATTATTACAATGTTTTGTCGGATGAATTACTTGTTATGAAACAAACTGATAATTATGAATGAGTAGTGAGTTTGGAGTTCAGGCTCGGCTCGGGTAGAAATGAATGAGATAATGATTTAATGTCACGGTAAATTATTATGTGTTATCGTATTTTCATAAAATAGTATATATTTTATTTTGGTTTCTTATTTATTGTTTTGTTTTGTCTTTGCTTGTACGTCATGTCATGCATGTAGGACTACGTTAGAACCCACGCATCCCACCCATGCATTTCATATTTGCATCTCCATCTTGCAATGCCGAGAGTAGATCCGGGTCGGCTTAACCGAATCTAGTAGATTAACGAACGGTTCGGTCGCCGGTGACATTTCCGGGTCGGTTCATGGGTGAGCCGAAACGGGGTGTTACACAGCATGGCGACGGCGTCGCCGAGCTGGGCGGCGTCGGTCGACGGCCGGGCGGCGCCGACAGCGGCGGCGGTGGCGCGCGAACGGGGGCGGCGCGGCACGAGGGTTTGGGCGTGGGGGAGAAAGCGTCGGGGGTGTGTGTGGTGGCAAACTCGTAAATAATACTTGACTCGTCTCCGGCTCGAGTCAAGTATCATAACTAACTCGTATTAAATCCTAAAAATTTCATAAAAATCGGGAAAAATCCCGTAAAATCAAACAACACCAAAAAAATTATAATGACATGCTCTAGAACTATCAACCCACCCAAACTGCCCGTAACGCGTCCTAACGCGGTAAACGGCCTAAAACTAATTCTACGATCCACTATATATAAAAATAAAAAAATCACTGGCATACTCTCATATATTCTGATAACTCATTCTGTTCTGCTGTGTTCATGACGTTATCATCATATACTTGGGTACGCATGACCCTCATAGCTCATACACGTGACCGGCGTCGGCTCGGTACGCGTGTCCTGAAACTGACTCAGCTCGAAAAATAATGGTCGACCCGACCGGTTCTGAATATAAAACCCTAACTCGAATCGTGGGTTTTACAGCCACCATGATAAATGGATGACAATGATTCTTCTCATCTTCAACAGTAACATAGAAACTGAATGCTTCACAAACTTAGCGAGGAATACCAGCCAAACGAGAGAAATTAGGAGCACCCAATTATGTATTAGTCTATAGCAGGAAGCTAGTCTTTGGCAGCTATTGCATCCACACTAGCCTTCTTGCCAATGCATAAGAAAGACATAATTTGCCGCCTCTAGTTTTCTAATTAATCCAACGTGTCACTCCATCTTCTTCTGAAACAGCTGCGAGTATCTGTATTTGGACTTCCAAACTTGCCTATATCAGGTAAAAGCACACGTCATAAGAGACTGATCCAGGTTTTCTATGCATTCAAATTCAAATTAATGGGCATGAGGCATATTTCAGTCAATTAGTGAAAAAGACCAAGGTGGCAAGATTAGAAGTCATTCTCTATCATATCATCATAAACCTCCTAATAAAAATACAATTTTTGAGTTGGCATGCATTTACCTAATAGAACTAAGAATAACTAGTCCTGTAGCATAGATTAATGGAAACCAGTTTTTGTAGAAATGGTTTCATCCCCGAGAAAGAGTGGACATTACAAATCCAACAAGCTGCCCAAAACCCTTTCACCATAAGATATCTACCTAATTTGGGGTACCATCTGACCAGAAACTACACTAGCCTGATTCCAAAAAGAATGTCTAGCGTAAGTATATGCTCATCAATCTAATGAAAATAAAATAGCACACGAAACATTTAACTACCATCATATATAATATATATATCATTTATAAATAACGTGCCCTAATGTAGAAACAGCTAGAAGGGCCACAAAACTTGAAACTGTAGATCAATATCTGCTAGTTCTTTCTAAAAAAAAGAAAGAAAAAGAGAAAAAGAATAATGAGTGACTGCAATATTTAAAATGAATGTTAACACAACAAAAAACTTACCGTGGGGTTTCTAGAGTTGACAAGCTTACAAGCGTCAAGGGATGAACCCTCTACTACCCAGCTTTCACAAACATCAAAGCTATGACTAGCAAATAGAAACTCCATCCTCCGATTTATCTGTAATGAGTAACAAAGCAGAAGGGAACCACCCATTAAAAGCAAGAATAAAACTGACCTGCATATACATTATACATGTTCCAAAAAGATAAACTTTAGTCACTGTTGGTAGGCATAAATGGCTGCAGGTCAAAACCCTTCAAACACATTAATAGAAAGCAGCTTATTAGAGTGACAAATTCAAGTAATACTTTGCACAATAAGAAAACAGATTGAATGGTTCGCTACAGTTGTCAGCACACCACTATGCTGATGAACAACCGAGGTATTAAGCCACCTGAAAGCTTAGAAGTTACAAAAAAAGCAAGAATCTTACAAAGCAATACCAATAACCATAAAACTGCATATACTCATTTTTCAAGCCACACAAGGATAAACCAGACAATATTTTGACACCCTATAACTTATATTTTTATGCAGAACGTAGCTTACTTGCAACAATTTTCCTCCAGCAGCAAAAGATCTCAGTCCGATTGTATCCTATCAGAAGCCAGGAGGGAATACTAATTAAAACCAGATAGCAGCATTGGCTGGAGGAAACCTAATTCAATCGCATTTAAGCGAGAAGGCTTTAATTTAGTACCTTGTCCTTGAAAACAACAAGAAACTGTGCAGCAGGGTCTTTTCTGGTCACATTTGACATGACATCCAAAAACCAACCACCACCTCTCACTCGCTGTCTAGATACATGAAAACCAGACTCATCACTTGCAAGCAAGGCTATTACATAGCCATCCTTCAACAGCTCATCAGATCTCTTGACAGTCCCAACACTTAACAAGGCTTTATTTGCACGAGTTGATTTAGCAGCTGAGTCACCAAGGCCTGTTTGTCTACTCCTTATATCTTCAGGAGAAGCAAATCGGGAACTTGAACTCAACACTTGATCCCGACCATTAACATTCTCATCTTCCCGTTGTGAAGTGCAATTGTTTTCTCTTTCAATAAGTTGATCATCTGATTTTTGTTGAGATTTTCGCCGTGACAGTCTCCTCTTAGATTTTTTACCCGACCTGCTATGCTTTCCCTCAGATCGAACTGGGGAACCTTTTGATGGACCTGATGTTTGTGACTGAACAAGGGCTCCACTTGGATTGGAAGCACCATGCTTTTGGTGATCTTCTGCACTTGATTGGCTCTCATCCTTTTGGAGATTTGCATAATTAATGTTTGAAGAACTTTCAATCTCTTTCTTTATAGACCTATCATCATCATCCTGAGCAATTTCACTTATACCATCTTCCTCGTCCGAGACAGCATCAGCAGGGAAAACCCCATCAACAAAAAAAGATTGAAGCACAGATATAGCCTTTTCCCTGATTTCCATCCACACTTCTTCGCTGTAGTCTGCACTTCTTGGCAGTATCAATACATTAGGCATCTCCTTTACCTGAAACAAAATTCATAATTTGTTTGAGCCAAAATAGCAGGAACTATCAGATGTAAAGATTATCCACTTCTATAGCTAATGAAAGAATTATCGCAATAAAAAAACCTAAAATATCATCCAAACCTACCAAGAGAACAAAAATTAAATCATCAGAGTATGAATATAACTCCATCAATGCTTGTGCATTGCCGGTCCCAAGCCTAGATAAAGAAGGAGGGCTGGCTTTAGGAAGGGCATCCAGCCATAAAAAATTTTGCCATTTTTAATCACATGACTCTTAATTTAGGGTTTATATCCCCAACACCCTTTAGGTATCCGGTGGAAGAAGAAGAAGAAGAAGAGTATGAATTATCTAAGCACATAAATGAGCAATAAAAAAAGCACTTAAATTTGATAATAAATATGAGAATGAAGCAGTCATCTCACATCCAAAGTTTTCAAATCATGTTTTAAAATTTGCAGATACATGTACAGAAAACTATAATGGTTAATGCCTCTTAAAGCTATCACATCCCTAAAATCAACCAGCAGCTATACTTTAATATACTGAAATTTCACATGTTCAATCAGCAAGGAGGTAACTATATGCGAAAGTAACAAATCAGAGAAAGAAAAAACTCATCCTAAATACACTACATCAACGAACTTTACAAACACACTCAGGATTGAAGAATATACATAAACCAAACCCCTTAAAACCATTATTTCTTACCATCCTTCCAAGTACCAAAGCCCTATTTGATACATAAACTGTTTCACTATTATAACCTCTTAAACCCTTTTAGTTTTTTAACTTCTAAACTATAAAGGTCCATTGGATATGCGCATTCTCCAAGTTACTGTGTGTGCATTTTCAACCTCCTTATATCAATAAACTGTCTGTATAATCGCATCTACTTAAAATTTCAACTCATACCCTAAGCTTATAATGCTCATACCCATGCTTCCATCCATTGAGGCCCTTCAGCACCATCCAAAGCACAGCCGGAAATAGTTCCATCAATCAACAATTGTTTCAATGCACAGTCATCAATTAGTTGACTGCTTCCCGTGTTCACAATGTATGCCCCTGTAAAAGCACCCACACACCAAATTTTAAGATAAAAATCAAAGGGAACCATTACTTACAATGAAAAACCAAAGAACTGCACTAGCAAAGATCACAGACCAGATTGAAAAATCACCTTGTGATAAACAGAATGGAACCCAGTTACATTATACAACCAAATATACCATTTATTCAATTACACAGTCAGTTTGTGTGTTTTCAAACCTAAGATGCTTTTTTATTTTTATATCACTTTCTCCAAAGTAGAATGCAGGACATTGATAATTACATTCTATAGTTCCAACTTCTCGGGCACAAGTTTCAGTAAATTGTATAAATCATGGAACACTTGAGTGTGTTCGTGTCACAAGCAACCTCTGTTTGTAGTGTTTCTTTGTGTCTTTTTAATACATAAAACATGATATGTAAAAGTGGGAACTTGTGTACTTTGCTTACTCGGTTTTATGTGCTGCAAGGAGTCTGCATTGATGATCTGAATGGTGTTGTTTGTCAGAGCACAATGAAGAGAAACAAGGTCACTAGCTGCAAGTAAGTCATTGAGAGTGTCCATTCTCCTAGCTGCAGACGGAAACATAATTGGTGCATGACCTGTTTTCCCATTTTCCTAAAACAACACAATGTCAACTTAACAACGAAGAATGCCTCTGTACATAAAAGACATACGTCTACACCATATCCTTACAAACAAAATGACAATAATCTAGTAATGACTACAAGTCAACAATGTATGATTCAATTGTTACATCATTCATTAAAACCACTCTTATCAACTATTTTGCCACAAGCAAGTTATTGCCTAATAGTAACAAGCCGGGAAACAACAATAACTCCATGATTCTCAGTTTCTGAGCTCACAATTTCCTAAAACAGCACAATATCAACTCAACAGCGTACAATGCATCTGTAGATAAACCACAATTCTGCACCTTATCCTTACAAACAACATGGAAAAAATGCAGTAGACTACAAGTCGACAATGCATGCTTCAATTGTTATGGCATTCATTCAAACCGCTCTTATTAACCATTTTCGGTACAAACAAGTTCTTGCCAATCATTCGCAAGCTGAGAAACAACAGTATCTCCACAAATATGCAGTTTTTGTCCTTACATTTTTCTTAACACAACATAATGCCAACCCAATAACGAAGAATGCCTCTGTAGAAAATGGCACATTACAGCATCTTATCCCTAATTCCGCCAATGCTTATGCATTGGTGGTCCCAAGCCCGGACAAAGGAGGAAGGTTGGCACCTGTCATGGACAATTTTGCCACTTGTAATCACATTCACATGGATCCTAATTTGGGGTCTATGCTCCCCAATACCCTTTAGGTATCCAGTGGAAGAAGAAGAAGATGATGAAGAAAACCACATCATATCCCTACAAACAAAATGGCCTTACTATAGTAAGGACTACAAGTCCATCGCAATGCACAGTTTAATTGTCACACCTCGCGTTAAAAAACCACTACCGTTAACCATTCTCGCCAAAAACAAGTTCTTAACAATCATTCACAGACCAAATAACCCACAAATTTCCAATCTTTCCGCCCACATTTATTGTTCGCACTCCAAGAGGGAAAATAAAACTCAAATTATAAAACAAATCACCTAACTTAAAACCACTTTCATCAACCATTTTCGCCACAAACAAGTTCTTGACAAATCATTCACAAACCAAATAACTCCACAAATTTGCAATCTTTCAGCTCACATTCATTGTCAGCACTCGAAAAAATGCTCTCATTCAAACAAAATCGCCTAACTTTAGAACGACAATTTCAAAACAAAAAAAGAGGGATGTGAGGATGGTAGATACCTCATAGACGTCGAAGTAGAGCACACTCAACTTGAAGGCCAAGCTCTTCGTCGCCAGAGACCTCGCCGACGCCGACCGGCCGACGATCCCTAGCACCAAACCCCGGCAGCGCCTCATCCCCCGGCAAAGCGGCTGCACCGACCCCAACCACCCCGACGCCGAGAAGGTCTGCCGAGACAGCAGGTGCGTCTTCCTGAGCAGGCCGAGGAACAGCGCCATGACGGAGTCGGCCACCTCCTCCGCCCGGCAGACGTCGACGTGGACCAGCCGGAGCCCCAGATCGGCGGCGAGGGCGGAGTCGACGGCCCGATCCGCGGAGCCGAGGCAGAGGAGGAGCTGCCAGGGCTGGAGCCGGCGTTGGGCGGCGCGGGGAGGAAAGCGAGGGAGTGGAGGAGGACGGCGGCGGCGGACTCGATCCGGCCGTCGGCGATGCGGCCGAGGCCGACGTGCTCCACGGCGGCGACGCCGGCCAGGCTGTCCTGCTCGAGCAAGCATTCCTCGAGGCAGTTGAGGGAGACGACAAGGGGCAGCGCCACCGGGGCGGCGGCGGCTGCGGCCACGCCGCCGTCTGTGGGCGGCGCCTGGCGACGGAGGTGGTGGTGGGGGAGCATCGGGTGGCAGAGAAGATGGGCCGAAGAGGAGAGTGGATTGTAGAAGATGGGCCGAGGTTTTGTGTGCCCTCGATCTTCGTTGGAGAGCTGTATGGACGATAATGGGCCTGCCTTTTTTATTTACTACGGTTTCACTTTCCCCCATCCGTCTCATCCGATAGCGCCTCACTCAAATTCGAAAATCCAAACCCAAATATCGGGGTGGAAATAAGTTAAACTGATTACTAAAGTATTTTATGTTCGGCTCGATTCAGCTTTAAACTTTTACTCGATAATTTTGTGCTCAAAAAATACTTGACTCGAAATAAATAGCTCGTTGAATAACAAATAGAGCTTGAGTTAAGGAGTGTTCGACTCGGTTTGGCTCGAAATTCGAGTTCAATAACACTCGATTCGATTTGGCTCGTCAATACTATTGAGGTCACATTGAACTTATATAGTGTTGAAAAAATATTTTGATCTTATATAAGTTAGTTATTTTATACCCTGAACAACTATTTACATGATAGTGGTATAATCCTAATAATTGATATACTTACAAACTGCTTGCTAATAAATACTTAGTACTATTTACTACTAATTTCCAAGGACTAACTACAAATTGCTAGGATTTAATGCAAATTGTCAATGACTTACTACTTATTACTTTATGAATAATTAACAGAAGCAAAAATTAGTAATACTCAATTTATATAATATTGTATATTTATCATTACCTTTGTCCTATTAGTAACTACTTACCTAATTATACACACACACTAGCTAACTAGTGCATATAACATTATTTTATAACCCAGTAATAAGTCATCAAAATAAAATTTTTATTTTGGTTAGATATAAGTTGGAACTATAACAAAA
Organism: Piper betle; assembly: GCA_033002965.1. Classification (NCBI taxonomy): domain Eukaryota; kingdom Viridiplantae; phylum Streptophyta; class Magnoliopsida; order Piperales; family Piperaceae; genus Piper; species Piper betle. The sequence goes on from JAURVB010004740.1 coordinate 10,738, forward strand.
GGTGAACTATGTAAATGTTATATACAACCAAAAGAATAAGTTTGATCAATTTAAAATTAAAATATTAACATCTCGAAACTCGACATTTAAATACTTGAGCTCAAACTTGACTCAAACTCGAATCTTATGAGTCGAGTTTGAGCAAGTCAATGTTTGACTTGACTCGACGTTAGTGTTATAATTCGAACTCGACTTGATAAAATAATATAATAATATACATAATATCACTTGTCTACTCAAAATACATTTAAAATCATAAATAAATATTATTATTAACTAAATACTAAATGATGGTGGTGGTGGGGGTGTTTTGTTTTTTGTTTTTTATTTTTTTATCAAATTTGGGTCGTCCTTGTACTCGAACGATCCAAATTAAAGTTTGACGCAAAAACATTATTTGCCCCTTGCTAAGATAATATATATATATATATCATAGTTGTAAAAATCGAAATCGGATTGGATATGAGTCATTGAATCAGACAGATTCATCAAAAATTGGTTCACTTAAATGGGTCAAAATCGGTGGGTTATTAATTATAAAATATGTCATTTCGATGTTATAATTTTTATTATATTTTATAGTATTTCCCATATTTTTTAAGATTTTTTTTGAATTATTTATAGTTAGTTATTATTTTTTACTCAAGTTAGACTCGTGTCAACTTTAAATTACGAGAATGTCACCACTTATTTCTTTCCCCATTTCTTTCTCCCCGATGTGCCGCCCCTCCTTCACCCCCACTGGTGTCGTCATCACCGCCCAATTTCCCTGCCACCCCCTTTCCCACCGGCCCCGCCCCGTCCCCCTCGCACCTCGCCGCCAGCCCTGCCCAATCCGTCCCCCTACGCCGCTGGCCACACCTAGTCCTCCCCGCCCTACTTCGCCCGCTAGTCCCGCTCTGTCCCCCCCCCCCAGCCCCTTGTCACTGCCCTCGCCGCCCTGTCCCCCGCTGCCTTTTGGAATCGACTTAAATCAACTAATTCACAGATCGGCTCAAATCGGGTAGAATCGACTTGAATCGGCTGATTTACAAACTGATTTTTTTTTAAACTGATTTTCTTATTTTTTTGGATCGGAATCCTTCCGATCCGATATAAATTGGCTGATTTTGAGTGGAATAGCCAATTTTTGTAACTATGATATATATATATATATATATATATATATATATATATATATGCATACACACTAATAAGTTTAATTGTAACTAGTTATATTTGTTTATATATAATATAATAACTAAGTAGTGAGATGGCTTAGAAGATCTCAAGGTCATGGTTTCAATCCACGTTCGTTGTGTTTTTTAAGTGAGATGCTTTTAACTTTATAATCGAGCCGGTTTCGAACTCACAAACGAGCTCGAGTCGATTTCGAGTATATATATTGAAAACTCGTTCAATCTCGAACCGAGTTCGAACAAAATTCAAACGGTTCGAGTCAAGATCGAGCACAAGTTGAGTTAGATTTGTTTGCTCGTTTAGCAGCCTTATTGGCCACCATATAATACAATTTAAAACATAGCGAGCCAAACACGAACTAAGCTCAAACACCATAAATTTTAAATAAGCTGCTTAAACTATAATAAATCAAACGCTTGTCAAGCACTCAAACGAGCTCGAATAGACTTGCTAAAAATAACGTCAAATTTAAAAGCAACCAAACTCAGTTCGGCTTGGCTCGTTTACACCCCTACCCAAATAGGAAGATTATATCCATTATATTTATCATATCTATATTCGACGCAAGTCGGCATAATTTGTACCCGACTTAAATATGACCTGATTCACTAAATTAATATTAAATATTATAATTTATTTACACAAATTTGTACTCTATGCTGTTCCAAAATTGTGAGAAAATTGGTGAAAGAAGTTGGAGCTGCTGTGATTCCACATAGGTAATAATAAAATAGAAGGGCTCTCAAAACACTCAATAAATATTCAAGCCTAATTTTGTTGAAAAAGGAGATGATGAAATTTTATCAGGATTTATTGCCTCCGTGACCGTGATTAAAGAAAGGTTTATCCCCTCTGTGAACACTCAATAAATATTCAGTTCCTTATTGCTGTTTGCTGCCGGGAGGAGTGCAACAAAGTGCCCGTATGCCGCTGTGTAGTCGTGCCATCCTACCTACTGAGCCGTGTCTTGCTCACCTTGCTGTCCGTCATTGCATCACTGCTGTCCGCCCTTTGGAGGGTCGCCACCATTGCTGCCCCGCTGACGATCTCTTGAAGTTTTGCCGCCAGCACGTCGCTGCCGCTTTTCAGCCTGGAAGCCTCATCGAAGACTTGCTGCTCAAGCCTATCCTTGTTGGTGCTGTGAGAGCGAAGGGAAGGAAGGGGCTTTACTGGATTTACTCTTTTCTTTCTTTTTTGCAACAAAGCCTAAAGCCCTTCCATGGCAGTCAGAAAAAAGATAAGGGGAGAGGATACCCCTGTCGTAAACCATGAGAAGCACGAAAGTGACTTATTTGGTGACCATTCAACAAAAGAGAATAAGAAACAGTAGACAAACAGTTATGAATAAGATCATACCATAATTGAGAAAAACCCATAGCTCGTTGTATTTGATATAAAAATTTCCAACTTATTCGATCATAGGCTTTAGATAGATCAACCTTCAAACAGGACCATGACTCACCACAGTTAGAGTTCGTAACCTTCTTAATACATTCATGCGCAAGAATGATATTATCACCTATTTGACGACCGGGAACAAAGGCCTTTTGATTAGGAGAAATAGATTTATTTAACATAGTTTTGAGCCTATTAGCAAGAAGTTTAGAAACAAATATGTAAAGAACATTACTCAAACTAATCGACCTAAACTCATCAACAGTTTGAGCACCTTATTTTTTAGGAATAGGAAATAAAAGAGTATGATTGATTTGTGTAAGGAGGTGATGAGTCTGAAATGATCGTTTACAGCTTGTAGAAGGTCTGGAGCAAGAACCGACCATGGTTTTTGATAAAACTCATCTGTGAATCCATCGGAGCCAGGTGCTTTCCAATGCTTGAAAGAAAATACCACCTGTTGCAATTCCTCAATTGAAGGTGGAGCAGTGAGGTAAATATTATCCTCAGGTGTAATGACCTTAGAGATGGGGAAAACATTATTAGTAACATCAGGTATTGTAGTTTCGGAAGAATTAAGGAGGGCTCCGCAGGTGGATATAAACGCCTGAGAAATGAGATTGAGATCTTCAACAATAACACCACTCTCTAACAACAAGTGGGAAATAGTATATTGACGACGTTTTCTAACAGTTTTGTTATAAAAATAACAAGTATTTGCATCCCCTAAAGCAATGGAATTATCACAAGGTTTTTGTTTCGAATGCATTTCTTGTAACTGGACTAGAGAAGCAAAATGTCGACCATGATGAGAAGATTCATTACCTGGTTGAAAAAACTTTAATTGGGTAGCGTGAACATCAAAAAGAGCAATATCAACATAGCCAAAATGAGATTTATTCCAATATTTAAGAGCTAACCTGGTATGCCGAAGCTTTTGCATGATTTGAAAAAAGGAGATCCAGTAACAGGAAGTGTCCAAACATTTTTAACGAGATGCAGAAAGGAAGGATCATAAGTCCAATAATTTTTAAAACGGAAAGGTTAGGCGAGAAATCCAAACAATGACTTTCTGTATGAAGCAACAAAGGGAGATGGTCAGAAGTGAGAGGCGCCAAATCAAGAACACAATTCGAACTTACATTAGTATCATTATAAACAAGTTTGACTCAATTAAAAAAACAAATTAAATAAAATTGACCCAGAAAAAACCCAAGCAGCTTAATTCACTCGATGTTTCCATTAAAAAAACAATTAATTAACTAATAAAAATTATTCATGATTAGTGACCTGCTCCAACATATATAGTTATGATTGTTACTATTTGGATATAAACTAGAACAATTTAATAGAGTTGAAACGAATTTAATCAAATTAATTGATAACTCCAATTATAAGACAAGCTCGCCGGCTTTGCATGAGTTTAGTATTCTCTTGGGTAGTTGTTCTCAGTTTACTCTCATTTCAATTCATTTGTTCACTTTCTTCCATTCTCACACTTGTCTAATTTATCAGGATCAAACTAGCCAGGCTGGTCAATAAGAATGAAGAATACCCAATATTGTTCATATTATTCTTCAAAAACTCATATTGAGCATCAGAACAGTATAATAAACAAGCTATAGGTCAATAAGATTGAAGAATATTAAGGATAATCACATTTATTATGTACATAGAGCCGGCTTTCACAAACTTGCAAAAACAAGTCTCTGTTTGTCGGCAAGCCACTCTATTGTCTTTCCAATCAGTGCTGCTGTTATGAATATATATATATATAGAACAGCAACTTGCTTACACACCCAATCATCAGAGCAGTTTAATTAAGCCTGCACACTCATTTCAAGCAAGAATCTTCAATGGTTGGTAGCTAAATAACTTGGCTGATTACCAAATGGCAAAGAGAAGAACATCAACCATGCATATATCAATAATCAGACCAATCAATCTCATTCTCCTATACCTGCTACATTTATATATACATTTACAAGGTCCACTCTCCATTGCACTAGACCTCCATTGATCACCATGCCCCCTCCTAAGAAGAAAGTTTTTCGCTTCTCTCTAAGCTGTGGTTGCCGTGATTCCAAGAGTGTATCAATCTCGGAGATGCCACACCCCCACCCCAACACTGACATGGACTCCAGTTCAACCACCATATTGGCCAGCTCTTCAATGTGGTGGGAAGATAGGGACAGGGATTTCTCATTCTCCGAGGAGGCGTCGACCACCTTCTCCGGCCTCCTACGGCAGCTCGACGAGCTCGAAAAGACGGTCTCGTCGTTGAAACCGATACAATCATCCCCGGTGGTGGATTTGCTCAAGAATAGTGAAGGGTCGAGCACTACGAGCAGGAGTGGAGGTGGGAGAGTGCTTGGGGAGAGTGTGGCCATCGTCAAAAACTCTAACGACCCATTATCGGACTTCCGGCGATCGATGGTGCAGATGATAGTAGAGAATGGGATTATGGAGGTGGAGGGGCTCAAGGAGCTGGTGGGAAGGTATCTTGCACTCAACTCCCCGGAGCACCATCCTGCTATATTGAGAGCCTTCGCCGAGCTGTGGAATCAGGTGTTTCCACAATTCCAAATGAACAGACAAGATTTGCTAGTCAATGTGAACTAATAACTACACTTTACTAGTAATTCTCCTACTATAGATTGTTTGGTATATATCAATGTAAAAAACTGTGTATTTCTTAGATGCAAAGTTCAATCTGGCCATGGCCATCGTCTATATGTTGCAATGGTATCAATTCTTGAACAAAAATGAATATTTCATGGGTTAAATAAATAGAGTTTTTGTTCAAGAGTCGTTAAAATTGTGTAAGACGATGATAATGTTGTTGCAAAGCATAAATTTCTATGGGCTTCTGTTACTCTAAACTACCATTGGATTGGTCTATAATCTATCATCCTAGATTCTTGCCACTATTTATTGTGCTATTTTTGACGTTTTCTTCTTTTTCTTCGAAAAACAAACTGTTATTGAAAATAAAAAAATTGGATAATTGAATTATTGAATAATGATGCTCTTAGCCTAAATAAAAAATAAACAAGAGTCCGGCTCCAATGAAGGTCAGACTTCAAGAAAATTGGATGGAATATGTATGGAGATGACGGCCAAACCTCTCACCAATTTTTATCAACTTCCCGTGACTGTCTCGTTGACTCTAAGAAGCTAAGCATTTTGTTCTTTGTACATTAATTTCTCGGGACACTATTCAAAGTCACAACAAACAGTAATGTCTATGAAGATAGCAGGTGCATCTAACTATAGACCATGATTGGCAAACTCAACAAGGCCCCCATGAAAACCAATAAGTTCTTCCAAGTATATTTCACATATGATTATTATTCTTCAATTTTACCTTCTAAAATCCAAGTAAAACTGATTCAATATAGTTGGTTTTATAAATCATAGCAATTTCTCCATTCAAATTAGGAAGCAGCTTCCACATTCATCAATTAGATAAAAAATGAATTAAACTCGGTTGGTAATGTTTTCCGCACTTACAATGCAAATGTGCCACATGCACTTTCTTCTTGTTTGTTCTTCCTTTCGGTTCCACTGCAATCGGGCATACACAGTTCACCTAAATTTAGACGGTTCCATAGAAAAAATAGCAGAGACGGCAACAACCCATCATTTAAAACAACCTTAGATTCACAGGGCAGAGCTTTGCACTAAGCCAGCAACCGATCTGTATCAGGTTCCGTAGATAAAAAGGGAAAATTAAAACCAGTCAACAAGATAGCTCATAAAGTAGATAACCAAACATAACTCTCATCTCAAGAACGGCGAGAAATCTTTGCATACTGGTCCATGGACACACTATATCAACGAATACGCCATTGAGTGAGCAAACCATAAGTTTCATAATATACCAGGGTTGTAGGAACTGGAGGCACGCACATTACAAACGAGAACAACAGAAGTTTGAAAGCAGAGCTTCCAAGATAGTGTTCATCAGATCTCAGAGCACATATGGAAAAGTATGAAGCCTGGCTTTTACTGCTTGTTTTGGCCATATTGGTGTCTCAATCAGGCGCTCAAGATGTGTCCTGTCTGAATCGGCTTGTACCTTGCCTGAATTACCTCAATTCCAAGGAACACCCGTCCAGCGACTGTTGTGACCCTCTGAAATCGATCGTTCAAGATAACCCGCAATGCATATGCAGCAATGTCAACCGCAACATTTCCCCTGGACAGAATGCCATTAATGTCACAGAAGCCCTCCTGCTGCCTTCTAAATGTGGTTTGAGCGTTGATGCATCCATCTGCTCCACAAGTGAGTCTCTTCATTCGTGAAAGCATGGCTGTACATTCTTATACATGTCTAGTTCAAGCATTACTATCTTTAACTGTGTTTCTGTCGCAGCTTCTCGCAACAATAGAGGACCCAATGCTACCAGGAAGACAGATGTTTCAAGTTCTGCAGTCAAAACTTCTTCCACTCATGTGTTGCTGGTTATCATGGCTGTGATGACTGTCCATTTTATATGGTCATCAGCCGCATCACAGGCCATCTTGGGCTGAGTACTAGAAGAATTTATTGACCATGCTATATGTTTCATGATATGGATCTGTACCATGTATAAATTTTTCTCATTGAAAATCTACTTTACAACTACGTCTCTTTCTGGAATAGGAAATACTTTCAAGAGGAGAAATACCATAATCAAATTTAGCAAAGGATACATCATTTATTAGTTTGCTACTACAAACCTATGCAGTGATCCATCATCTAGTCCGCTCCCAAGTGTCATATATAATTGGGCTGATTGACCAACAAGCATTTGTTAAAAAGACCATAATCATTACATAGATGAGAACCTTGAGACTGCTGCACTTACAAAACTTTCTACTAGACCCCCTTTTGGAGATATGCCGAGACAAACACAATTAGTGAAAGTATTGAAAGGCCTAGTAGTGCTCCTGACGGGACAAACTTTTGGGTGGCTGCAAGTCGAATTCCTGTGATAATGGATTTCAGTCAGTTCCCCATGCTGGACCAGGCAGCATCTGGTAATTAAGGAAATAGTAATGGCAGAAAAGAAAGCACACCAAACACCGCAGAGAAGATGAAGGCAGTTCCAAATCCAAGTGCATCAGCAGCATGCCTTGTTTCGGGATCTTGCATGAGATAATAAACCTACGCAGAACACAAATATATCACCAAATGTGAACAAGTTGAGCAACCAAATGTATAATGATTACTATCCACTTATACTATGACACAGATTTTCTTCACTAGAGAGATTAAGTCCAGGAAATTGCTATGCTAATAAAAAATTAAAAAAGAAGCAGCAGCCTAAGTAAGATCTAAAAAGATGATGTTTCCAAGGTTCAGATAATATAATTATGTTAAATATTCTTATGAACCTCTTTCCTTTACTAGTAGTATGCCATTAAGGAAAGTCTCATTTTATTTGATGCTTTATTATAAGCCACCATGATGGCCATTAGCATTACTTTCTTAGTAATGGACGACTCACCACGAGTTCTTCATTATTAAGTGGACCAACAACTACTCAAGCCAAACCAGAAAAGACAAGGCCATCGATCCTCATCATCATCATATTCCATATCTATCACTTACACAATCAATCAAGCACCTACGACCAAATATAATTGTTATAACTTGTAGCAGTTATCACTCTTGTAATCTACATAATGTAACAATATCAATGAATCGTGCATAGGTATATTACATTATATAAATTACCGGAGTTATAATTCTTACCACAATCATCCTCGGTACACAAGCACATCTTTCAAATAAGTAAAACTACCAGATCGTTCTCTTTTTAAATTGATTTATGAAGGTGGTTACTTGATAGAGGATAGTTCAAGGATCTCTTGACCTGATCTTGAGTTTTTTTATTTGTATTTGTATTTTTTATTATCTCAGGGTAACCTGATCTTGAGTAATTGGTTGTGGAAAACAGATAAATATTAAAAAGACATGAGAAAAATCAGTATGCTTTCCCCTTAATTACTTTTACCCCAATATTCCATCTACTCAACACCATCCATATAATACACACACAGACACACCTCAACTAAAGAACAAGCTAACAAACCAACTACAACCACAGACAAAAATCAACAAATGACAAACATCTAGAAGAAAAAAAGAAAGAAACCAACTCACAGTGCCCATCAGGACCGCCCCAGAGACACCTCCCGCAAGAGACCCTTTACTCCCCGACCTCGAATCTGCATCACAAAAAAAAAGAAAGAAAGAAAGAAAGCAACCACATTTCACATTTCCAAGCCAAAATCAAGCCTATTTCAATAAAGCGGGGGGTGGGGGGAGAAATGGCGACATGCAAAGACGCCGCCGCCGAGGAGGAGGGCGCCGTAGGCGGCGGCGGTGAGGGGTGCGAGGTCGGCAAGTGGCAGCTGGGCATTGCAGAAAAGCGGAGACTTTTTCGTCTGGCGGCGGCGCGGCGTTGTGGTTGGGAAGAGTCCGGCGAGGAAGAGGGAAGGAGTTGGTCGGAGGATGGCGGCGGCTACCATGATCGACTCCGACATTATTATCCACTAATAAAAGCTTTTTATGATTATACGCTTGGCTTATAAGGGGCTTATATGGGGTTTTATACCAGGTGAGTGGAGATTTTTTTAAAAAAAACCTCAAACCTATCCCTCTAAATAAAAAAACCCATGAATTTTCCAGTGCACTCATTATTCTTTTTTGCGTTTTGTATCCCTAAAATAATTTTATTGGTTTATTGATATTTATTTAATTTATAATAATAATAATAATATATTTAATTAAAATTATTTAAAATTTAATTATAACTAAATTAAAAATCATTAAAATGTTAGCTTTTCAATAGTTTAATGAGCTTGTTAATATTTATTTAATTTAAAATTATTTATATTATTATCTGATTAAGGATTCATTAAAGTATAATTTTACTTAAATTAAAATTCACAATAATATTTATAAACTGTAATATATTTAGAATTATATAAATTTAAATAAATTTATTATTTAATATATTATTATTATTTATTATCATGAAAGCATTGAAATATAATTCTATCTAAATTAGAAATTGTAAAATATTGATAAATTTAATAATTATACCTCAACGACGCGGTGTAAAACCCGTGACTCGAGCCAGAGTTTTACGGGAGTGAACCAGTCGGTTCAACCGTCGGTTCGAATCGACTCAACTTCATCGACCGCGAGCTGAGTTGAGGCCAGCTGTGAGTTATGAGCGATGAGGGTCATGTATGCTCAAATGTACGATGATAACGCCTAAAAGATGATGAAAAATGGGTTATTAAGTATGTGGAGGTATGCAGTATTGATTGTTATTTTTATTTGATCGTAGAATAGTTTTAGGCCGAATAACACATTAGGACGCATTTGATTATATTCGGGTGGGTTATTAGTTATAGAGCATGTCATTTAGATGTTATTGTGTTTGTTTTATTTTATAGAATTTTTCCATATTTTTCTAGATTTTTTTAGAATTTATTATGAACTAGCTATTATTTTGACTCGAGTAGGAATCGAGTCAATACGTATTTACGAATCTGCCACTAGAGTGAGCTTTCTTCTTCCCTGACCATTCTCACCCAAACCCTCGCCGCCTTCGTTCTCGTCGCCACCGCCGCCGCCGCCGACGTCGTCGCCCCAGTCCGCCGTGCAGTCGCCGTGCCGCCACGACCCACCCCGGCCACCGCCTCGCCGCCACGACGTCGGAATCGCCTCACGAAACCACCTCGGCCGTCGCCACTCCGAGCTAGATTCTGCCGCTGGCCTGGCCGCTCCACCGCTGCTGTGACCTCGACGACCACCCACTCGCCGTCGCCGACATTTCCCCCAACATCCCGAGCGCCGTCGATGCCGGCCGGAGCCCCGATCGGAGCACGCCGCCACCGCCGCCCATTTTCGACACCGCCGTTGACGGCCATCGCCGCCTCGGCTACGTTGTTTGACACCGCCATCGGACCAAGCTCGTCGAGCTGGTGCCGATAGACCCCTTGATTGCCCCGTCCTGAATCATCGCCGGAAAACCGCCGACACTCGCCGGAAAACCGCCGGAACCACTGAAAAATTGGATTCATGGGAAATTCGGCGGACCACCCGCCGAACGCACCCGGTCCAATCTGATCGGACTTCGGACGCCGCTAGGTGCCGAATTCGAGTTTCGAGCCACGAAACAAAAACCCTAGCCGTTGCCAATTTTCGACGACGCGAGGTATAATTTATTTTAACTTAATTATTTGAAAGTAATGATTATTAGAATTGCATGCTAGGATTGGTGAATTGTGTGTTATAATAATATGTATAAATGTAGATTTGATTAAGGATAAAATATGAAATTTGTTTGATTGAGTGGTGTTAAAAATGGAGGCTAAGAAATAAATTAGGGTAACTAGGTAATGATCATGATCTAATACAAATTAGCCTAAGTAGGTTTGCTAGAATAGATATAGGTTGATGTGTGTTGATTGATGCATGATTGTGTTGATTGTGTGTGCATGCTATAGGATGTGTGATTCATCATGCAGGCGTTAGTTTTTAGCTTGATTGTGTAGGTACGGTGTAGGAGCTCGCCGCCTAGGCGCGTGGACCCGTTTGGAGCTTCTACCAGGTCCGTTTAGGACTCGTTCTCTGTTTTATGCTATTCTATTGTATATTTGATTTATCATGTGCAGGACGAGTTAAGTAGCGTTTTATCGGATCCCACTTAACTCGGGCCATTTAGCCAACAGTTTTATTTCGGATTAATAACCCTTGAGGATGAGATCCCTCGAGTTTGTTTTCGAACTTAAGATCCAGCTCACGATGCCTTCGGGCCTAGTGTATAAATCCTAACCCAGGCCTATATATATATAGTTTTCGTGTTTTCGGTGAGAGATGGAATGAGGGTTACTTGCGGCCATGTCTTAAGATAGGGCGTGTGCCCGGAAGAGCGGGCTCTGGAGCTGGGGAGAACCCACTTCGTTCCCAAAGGATCCGGACAACTCCACCTTTGAGTTCCTCAAACCTGGAGAAGTGTGGAGGTTTACGGGTACTGTAATGCAGCGCATGTCTAGACTTGTGGTTCAAAGGGTATTGAAGGCGACTGCCGGTGTAAAACCCGTGACTCGAGTCAGAGTTTTATGGGAGTGAACCAGTCGGTTCGAGTCGAGTCAGCTTCATGGACCGCGAGCTGGGTTGAGGCCAGCTGTGAGTTATGAGCAATGAGGGTCATGTATGCTCAAGTGTATGATGATAACGCCTGAAAGATGATGAAAAAAATGGGTTATCAAGTATATGGAGGTATGCAGTATTAATTGTTATTTTTATTTGATCGAAGAATAGTTTTAGGCCGAATAACGAATTAGGACGCGTTTGACGATATTCGGGTGGGTTATTAGTTATAGAGCATGTCATTTGGATGTTATTGTGTTTGTTTTATTTTATAGAATTTTTCCATATTTTTCTAGATTTTTTTAGAATTTATTACGAACCAGTTATTATTTTGACTCGAGTAGGAATCGAGTCAATACTTATTTACGAAACTGCCACTACAACACTTCTTCTTCTTCCCCGACCCTTCTTCCACCCAAACCCTCGCCGCCACTGTGGTGTGCTGCCGCCGCCACGGCCGACGCCGCCTGGCCGCCGATCAACCCCGCCCCGCCCCGCCGTGTCGTCGTCGTGCCGCCCCGACCAACTCCGGCCACCGTCGCGCCGCCACGACGCCGGAATCGCCCCGCGAAGCCGCTTCGGCCGTCACCACTCCGGGCCTGATTTCGCCGCCGTCCGGGCCGCTCCGCCGCCGCTGTGACGCCGACGACCACCCCCTCGCCGTCGCCGACATTTCCCCCACCATCCCGACCGCCGTCGAGGCCGGCCGGAGCCCCGATTGGAGAACGCCGCCGCCGCCGCCCGTTTTCAACGCCGCCGCCGACGGCCATCGCGGCCTCGGTTGCTCTGTTTGACACCGCCATCGGACCAAGCTCGTCGAGCTGGTGCCGATAGACCCCCTGATTGCTCCGTCCCGAATCGTCGCCGGAAAACCGTCGGAATCCGCCGGAAAACCGCCCACACGCGCCGGAAAACCGCCGGAACCGTCGGAAATTGGATTCGTGGGAAATTCGCCGGATCATCCGCCGAACGCACCCGGTCCAATCTGATCGGACTTCGGACACCGCTAGGTGCCGAATTCGAGTTTTGAGCCGCGAAACGGAAACCCTAGCCGTCGCCGATTTTCGACGACGCGAGGTATAATTTATTTTAATTTAATTATTTGAAAGTTTTGATTATTAGAATTGCATGCTAGGATTGGTGAATTGTGTGTTATAATAATATATATAAATGTAGATTTGATTAAGGATAAAAATATGAAATTTGTTTGATTGTGTGGTGTTAAAAATAGAAGTTATGAAACTAATTAGGGTTATTAAGTAATAATCATGATCTAATGCAAACTAGCCTAATTAGACTTGCTAGAATTGATATAGATTGATGTGTGTTGATTGATGAGTGATTGGGTTGATTATGTGCATGCTATAGGATGTGTGATTCATCATGCGGGCGTTAGTTTTTAGCTTGATTGTGTAGGTACGGTGTAGGAGCTCGCCGCCTAGGCGCGTGGACCCGTTTGGAGCTTCTACCAGGTCCGTTTAGGACTCGTTCTCTGTTTTACGCTACTCTATTGTTTATTTGATTTATCATGTGCAGGACGAGTTAAGTGGCGTTTTATCGGATCCCACTTAACTCGGGCCATTTAGCCAACAGTCCTTTTTCGGATTAATAACCCTCGAGGATGAGATCCCTCGAGTTTGTTTTCGAACTTCAGATCCAGCTCACGATGCCTTCGGGCCTATTGTATAAATCCCAACCCAGGCCTATATATATATAGTTTTCGTGTTTTCGGTGAGAGATGGAATGAGGGTTACTTGCGGCCACGTCTTCAGATAGGGCGTGTGCCCGGAAGAGCGGGCTCTGGAGCTGGGGAGAACCCACTTCGTTCCCGAAGGATCCGGACAACTCCACCTTTGAGTTCCTCAAACCCGGAGAAGTGTGGAGGTTTACGGGTACTGCAATGCAGCGCATGTCTAGACTTGTGGTTCAAAGGGTACTGAAGGCGACTGCCTGAGAGTGCTCGGCCTTTGTGCTCAAGGCCAGGAGTAATATGGAAGGTGCAGAGGGCGGTAAGGAATGAAATTTGATGCGAGAAGCAATAGAGAAATGGCCAAGGTATGAGAATGAGAAAGATAGGGGGACGCTGTCGACCCGAGGGCGACGGCCCGACGACGACGGCTCCCGTATGTGCCCTGATGAGAGTTCTTGAGGAAGTATATGGTTTTGATTCAACAGGAGAGTTTGCTCTCCTGTGCCAGATTGATATTAGTTATTTTCCGGGCCGGTAACACTCGTTACTGACGGTTTTTCTATATATATGTAGGTGAGGAATGCGAGCGATGAAAGCTGTCGGGACTGCGGAGGAGCAGCACGGAACCGCGCACACATGTACCTGCCGCGTGTAATGTATAATGATGGTTGTTTAATGCTGTGTGGATGATTATTACAATGTTTTTGTCTTGATGAATTACTTGTTATGAAACGAACTGATGAATATGAATGAGTAGGGAGCCTTGGAGTTCAGACTCGGCTCGGGTAAAAATGAATGAGATAATGATTTAATGTCATGGTAGATTATTATGTGTTATCGTATTTTCATAAAATATTATATATTTTCTTTTGGTTTCTCATTTATTATTTTGTCTTGTTTTTGCTTGTACATCACAGCATGCATGTAGGACCGCGTTAGAACCCAATCGTTCTCATTTATGCATTTCATATTTGCATCTTCATCTTGAGACGCCGAGAGTAGATCCTGGTCGGCTTAACCGAATCTAGTAGATTAACGAACGGTTCGGTCGCCGGTGACATTTCCGGGTCGGTTCACGGGTGAGCCGAAACGGGGTGTTACAGTTGTGGTATCAGAGCCAACTCTTGGCATATGTTCTACTGATACAGAGCCGACTCTTGGCATATTTTCTCTGATACCAGTAGTGGTATCAGAGCCAACTCTTGGCATACTAACCCTTGGTTGATTAAGATGCTAGATGCATTACAGGTTACATGTGTGCGGAAGCTGCTCCGAGCTGTTCCGACAGGTATTTTTCTGTTTTAATGTTTTTCATTTTAGATTCTCTTACAAATCGGCAGTGTGACAGGTGAGTAGACTAGAGCACGAACTACTAGCAGGATGGTCACACAGACCCGCCGGACACAGATCAGGAGTCCATCTCCTCCCATGCCCAGACAGGATAGTCCCGACCATGGTCACAGTGACACAGCTTCCAGTCGACCTAGGACCACCATGCCACCAGCAGAGACGAGTGTACCGGTATCAGCTAGTCGTCGCACAGAGAGTCATCGCCGAGACAGTCGACGCGACAGTCACCGCAGTGGGAGTAGTCGACAGGAAAGGGATGCTGCAATAGCTAGGCTAGTTGAGGTTCAGATGCAAATGCAGCAGAATCAAGAGGAATTTAGGAGAGAGCTCAGGCAGATAGCTCTATCAGTGGCTAGAGCAGAGAAGAGACCAGTCGTGGATGAAGAGGCGCAAGGAGAGCCAGTGGCGCCCATGGGCCCTCCGCCACCGCCCCCTCCTCCACCGCTGCAACAGGGAGCTACCCCCGCAACAGCTCCTCTGGTTGCCCCACTTCAGGCAAGGATGAGACAGGACGCCAGTGGACCCGCGATCGCAGGTAGCGGGCAGACCGCTGGGGGGAGTGGAGCAGTTGGAGGTGACAGTGTACCAGTTGGTACGGGATCACAGTTTCCCCGATATGAGCAAGCAGAGGGATCAAACAGATCGGTAGACGTGAGGGGTTTGGAACTGTGGCAATATGAGAGGTTCGTGAAGAATGGCGGACGACCTTTCTTTGGGAAGCTGGATGCAGAGGAGGCATTCCTATGGATATCGTCGGCCATAGGAGTGTTTGATAGTATGGCGTGCCCCGTAGAACATAGAGTGCGCGTCGTCACAGGAGCATTCCAAGACGAAGCGAGGATATGGTGGAGTTCGGTGCAGAATTCTGTATTTGCTCATCGCCAGCCTCAGGACATCACTTGGGAGGAATTCAGAGTGGAATTCGATGGAAAGTACTTTCCACCAGATGTTAGGAGAAGGAAGGAACGAGAGTTCCAGATGTTGAGGCAAGGGCCTATGACAGTGGTACAATATGAGACGAGGTTTAGAGCGTTGGAGAGATTTGCACCAGATTTGGTTCCAACTGAAGGAAGAAGAATAGAGCGCTTCTATGAAGGCCTCCATTATGAGATTCGGATGGCATACTTGGATAGGAAGTTTACTACCTTCGGTGATGTAGTGAGAGCTGCAGGTGAAGCAGAACGGGTAATAGCTACACGACCACGTAGAGATGTTGAGCAGAGACAGCAACATCCGAGGCCATATCAGCCAGAGCAGGGGGCACAGCAGAGACGACGTGTAGATGCACCAGTAGCCATGAGAGCCATGGATGGCCAGGTACAGGGCAGCAGAGCCCCAGTCTGTCAGAGTTGCCAACGCCATCATTGGGGAGAGTGCAGAGCAAGCAGAAATGTATGCTACAACTGCGGTCAGCCAGGGCACCGAGCCACTGAGTGTAGAGTAGGCACTAGGGTTTGTTGCAACTGCGGTCAGCCAGGACATAGGGCCGCAGAGTGCAGAGGAGGCACTAGGGCCTGTTATAGTTGCGGTCAACCGGGACACATGGCTGCAACGTGTCCGACTAGCCGGAGCTAGCAGTTGACCCTCCCAGCGCCTCAGCAGAGACTTGCACTTCCAACTCCCCAGCAGCAGTCACAGCAGAGTGGACCAGGGAAACAACCGAGTATAGAGGAGATTCCAGTGGTCTGCGAATTTATAGATGTATTTCTTGAGGAGATTACTGGATTGCCGCCAGACAGAGAGGTGGATCTTGCCATCGAGTTGATGCCTGGCACAGTCCCAATTTCGAGAGCTCCGTATAGGATGGCACCTCTGGAGCTCAAGGAACTGAAGGAACAGCTACAGACACTGTTGGACCAAGGATTCATCAGACCGAGCGTTTCCCCTTGGGGCGCGCCAGTTTTATTTGTGAGGAAGAAGGATGGAAGCATGCGGTTATGCATAGATTATAGGATGCTAAACCATGCAACGGTTAAGAATAGATACCCTCTTCCTCGTATTGATGATTTATTTGACCAGTTGAGCTTAGCAGTTGTCTTTTCGAAGATTGATTTGAGATCAGGATACTACCAACTGAGGATTAGAGCAGAAGACATCCCGAAGACTGCGTTCAGGACGAGATATGGACACTACGAGTTTCAGGTCATGCCGTTTGGATTGACCAATGCCCCAGCAACATTTATGGACTTGATGAACCGAGTGTTCAATCAGTACTTGGACCAGTTTGTGATCGTCTTTGTGGATGACATACTGGTATATTCTTCATCTAAGGAAGAACATGCGCAACACCTGAGGATTGTGTTGCAAACACTGAGAGAGCATAGGTTGTATGGGAAATTTTCGAAGTGCAGTTTCTGGTTGTCAGAGGTGAATTTTCTCGGCCACATCATCTCAGCATCAGGCATCTCAGTGGATCCAGCTAAGATAGAGGCAGTAGTGCAGTGGGAACAACCGAAGACACCAACAGAGGTTCGAAGCTTTCTAGGATTGGCTGGATACTACAGACGGTTCATTCAGGATTTCTCTTCCATAGCAGCCCCTCTGACACGACTGACTAGGAAAGAGGAACGGTTCATATGGACAGACGAATGTGAGCGGAGTTTCAGGATGCTAAAGGAGAGGTTGACTTCGGCGCCTATCCTCGCATTGCCTGAGGGACATGAGGATTTTGTAGTGTATACTGATGCCTCAGGGGTTGGCTTAGGTTGTGTTTTGATGCAGAGGGATAAGGTTATTGCTTATGCATCTCGTCAGCTCAAGGTGCATGAGCGTAACTATCCTACTCATGACCTAGAGCTTGCTGCAGTCATATTCGCTCTCAGAATATGGAGGCACTATCTATATGGAACATCTTTCAGACTTCTAACTGATCACCAGAGTCTGAAATATATCTTCACGCAGAAGGATCTGAATAGCAGACAGAGGAGATGGTTGGAGATGTTAGCTGATTACGAGGTCGACATAGCATACCATGAGGGCAAGGCGAATGTGGTAGCCGATGCATTGAGCAGGAAGCCAAGATTCTTGTACACCGCAGGATTAGCAGCATTGTCAGTGACCGAGCACACTACCAGCCAGAGACAGTTAGTTGGGATGATGGCGCGACTTACGATTCAGCCAAGCGTGCTTGAGCAGATTCGGATTGCACAGGAGGTAGATCCGCAGTTGAAGCAATGGTTGGAACACGGAACACATCAGGAATTGGCCAGGGATACAGACGGATTAGTCAGATTGAGAGGCCGACTATTCGTGCCTAATGTCCCAGAGTATCCCGGACTTCGAAGTACTATTCTTCATGAAGCTCACACGTCGAGATGCTCAGTACACCCAGGTGGAGTGAAGATGTACCACGATGTCCGACGAACCTATTGGTGGCCAGGAATGAAGAGAGAAGTATACGATACAGTGGCTAGATGTTTGGTATGCCAGCAAGTGAAAGCCGAGCACGTACGTCCAGGTGGAATGCTACAACCTTTGGAAACCCCAGAGTGGAAGTGGGAGAGTATAGCTTACGACTTTGTAGTTGGTTTACCTAAGACCCGCCAACAGAAGGATGCGATATGGGTCATAGTGGATCGACTTACAAAGAGCGTACACTTCATACCGATCAGGATGGATTACCCACTGACCACATTGGCTACGCTATACAGAGATCAGATAGTCAGGTTACACGGCGTACCACGGGAGATCATATCAGACAGGGATCCGAGGTTCACATCGCGATTTTGGAAGGCTTTTCAGGCAGCTATGGGTACAGAATCGAGATTCAGCACAGCTTTCCATCCTCAAACAGATGGACAGACGGAAAGAACCATACAGACCCTGGAAGACTTGCTTCGCGCATGTATCCTAGATTTCGGAGGGAGTTGGGAAGAACACCTACCTTTGGTGGAATTCTCCTACAACAACAGCTATCAGGCCACGATTGGAATGGCACCGTTCGAAGCACTGTACGGCAGACCATGCAAATCCCCAGTGTGTTGGGTGCAGGGCAGCGAACCAGTGGTAGTTGGGCCAGAAATGATCCAGCAGACACAAGAGGTGGTAATGAGGATTAGAAGAAGAATGAGGTCAGCTCAAGATAGACAGAAGAGTTACGCAGACCAGCGCAGACGTGAGGTTCATTTCGCGTTAGGAGATCACGTTCTCCTGAAGGTCTCTCCGACTAAGGGAAACACGAGATTCGGGACGCGAGGGAAACTCAGTCCGCGCTATATCGGACCCTTTGACGTGATTGAGCGCATTGGACCAGTGGCATATAGGCTAGCATTGCCTCCTCACCTATCAGCGGTGCA
This sequence comes from Piper betle, assembly GCA_033002965.1. Lineage (NCBI taxonomy): Eukaryota > Viridiplantae > Streptophyta > Magnoliopsida > Piperales > Piperaceae > Piper > Piper betle. Next base: position 29,807 of record JAURVB010004740.1, read on the forward strand.
TGACGTCTTCCACGTGTCAATGTTGAAGAAGTATCACCCTGACAACTCTCATGTTGTCAGCTTCAAAGAGGTAGAGCTGCAACCGGACCTGACGTACCCAGAGGAAGCAGTCCAAATCGTGGACCGAAGAGTGAAGATTCTCCGAAGAAAAGAAGTTCCCTTAGTACGAGTGCAATGGACCCGACGAGGAGTTGAAGAAGCTACGTGGGAACGAGAAGACGAGATGAGGAAGCGATACCCGGAGTTGTTCGAGCAACCAGCTTCACGACCAGGCACTACGCCAACACGTACATTTAGATGAGGAACATGATGGAAACTTCCTTGGTTAAAATTTCGAGGACGAAATTTTTCTAAGGAGGGAAGGTTGTAAAACCCGTGACTCGAGTCAGAGTTTTACGGGAGTGAACCAGTCGGTTCGAGTCGAGTCAGCTTCATGGACCGCGAGCTGGGTTGAGGCCAGCTGTGAGTTATGAGCAATGAGGGTCATGTATGCTCAAGTGTATGATGATAACGCCTGAAAGATGATGAAAAAAATGGGTTATCAAGTATATGGAGGTATGCAGTATTGATTGTTATTTTTATTTGATCGAAGAATAGTTTTAGGCCGAATAACGAATTAGGACGCGTTTGACGATATTCGGGTGGGTTATTAGTTATAGAGCATGTCATTTGGATGTTATTGTGTTTGTTTTATTTTATAGAATTTTTCCATATTTTTCTAGATTTTTTTAGAATTTATTACGAACCAGTTATTATTTTGACTCGAGTAGGAATCGAGTCAATACTTATTTACGAAACTGCCACTACAACACTTCTTCTTCTTCCCCGACCCTTCTTCCACCCAAACCCTCGCCGCCACTGTGGTGTGCTGCCGCCGCCACGGCCGACGCCGCCTGGCCGCCGATCAACGCCGCCCCGCCCCGCCGTGTCGTCGCCGTGCCGCCCCGACCAACTCCGGCCACCGTCGCGCCGCCACGACGCCGGAATCGCCCCGCGAAGCCGCTTCGGCCGTCGCCACTCCGGGCCTGATTTCGCCGCCGTCCGGGCCGCTCCGCCGCCGCTGTGACGCCGACGACCACCCCCTCGCCGTCGCCGACATTTCCCCCACCATCCCGACCGCCGTCGAGGCCGGCCGGAGCCCCGATTGGAGAACGCCGCCGCCGCCGCCCGTTTTCAACGCCGCCGCCGACGGCCATCGCGGCCTCGGTTGCTCTGTTTGACACCGCCATCGGACCAAGCTCGTCGAGCTGGTGCCGATAGACCCCCTGATTGCTCCGTCCCGAATCGTCGCCGGAAAACCGTCGGAATCCGCCGGAAAACCGCCGACACGCGCCGGAAAACCGCCGGAACCGTCGGAAATTGGATTCGTGGGAAATTCGCCGGATCATCCGCCGAACGCACCCGGTCCAATCTGATCGGACTTCGGACGCCGCTAGGTGCCGAATTCGAGTTTTGAGCCGCGAAACGGAAACCCTAGCCGTCGCCGATTTTCGACGACGCGAGGTATAATTTATTTTAATTTAATTATTTGAAAGTTTTGATTATTAGAATTGCATGCTAGGATTGGTGAATTGTGTGTTATAATAATATATATAAATGTAGATTTGATTAAGGATAAAAATATGAAATTTGTTTGATTGTGTGGTGTTAAAAATAGAAGTTATGAAACTAATTAGGGTTATTAAGTAATAATCATGATCTAATGCAAACTAGCCTAATTAGACTTGCTAGAATTGATATAGATTGATGTGTGTTGATTGATGAGTGATTGGGTTGATTATGTGCATGCTATAGGATGTGTGATTCATCATGCGGGCGTTAGTTTTTAGCTTGATTGTGTAGGTACGGTGTAGGAGCTCGCCGCCTAGGCGCGTGGACCCGTTTGGAGCTTCTACCAGGTCCGTTTAGGACTCGTTCTCTGTTTTACGCTACTCTATTGTTTATTTGATTTATCATGTGCAGGACGAGTTAAGTGGCGTTTTATCGGATCCCACTTAACTCGGGCCATTTAGCCAACAGTTCTTTTTCGGATTAATAACCCTCGAGGATGAGATCCCTCGAGTTTGTTTTCGAACTTCAGATCCAGCTCACGATGCCTTCGGGCCTATTATATAAATCCCAACCCAGGCCTATATATATATAGTTTTCGTGTTTTCGGTGAGAGATGGAATGAGGGTTACTTGCGGCCACGTCTTCAGATAGGGCGTGTGCCCGGAAGAGCGGGCTCTGGAGCTGGGGAGAACCCACTTCGTTCCCGAAGGATCCGGACAACTCCACCTTTGAGTTCCTCAAACCCGGAGAAGTGTGGAGGTTTACGGGTACTGCAATGCAGCGCATGTCTAGACTTGTGGTTCAAAGGGTACTGAAGGCGACTGCCTGAGAGTGCTCGGCCTTTGTGCTCAAGGCCAGGAGTAATATGGAAGGTGCAGAGGGCGGTAAGGAATGAAATTTGATGCGAGAAGCAATAGAGAAATGGCCAAGGTATGAGAATGAGAAAGATAGGGGGACGCTGTCGACCCGAGGGCGACAGCCCGACGACGACGGCTCCCGTATGTGCCCTGATGAGAGTTCTTGAGGAAGTATATGGTTTTGATTCAACAGGAGAGTTTGCTCTCCTGTGCCAGATTGATATTAGTTATTTTCCGGGCCGGTAACACTCGTTACTGACGGTTTTTCTATATATATGTAGGTGAGGAATGCGAGCGATGAAAGCTGTCGGGACTGCGGAGGAGCAGCACGGAACCGCGCACACATGTACCTGCCGCGTGTAATGTATAATGATGGTTGTTTAATGCTGTGTGGATGATTATTACAATGTTTTTGTCTTGATGAATTACTTGTTATGAAACGAACTGATGAATATGAATGAGTAGGGAGCCTTGGAGTTCAGACTCGGCTCGGGTAAAAATGAATGAGATAATGATTTAATGTCATGGTAGATTATTATGTGTTATCGTATTTTCATAAAATATTATATATTTTCTTTTGGTTTCTCATTTATTATTTTGTCTTGTTTTTGCTTGTACATCACAGCATGCATGTAGGACCGCGTTAGAACCCAATCGTTCTCATTTATGCATTTCATATTTGCATCTTCATCTTGAGACGCCGAGAGTAGATCCTGGTCGGCTTAACCGAATCTAGTAGATTAACGAACGGTTCGGTCGCCGGTGACATTTCCGGGTCGGTTCACGGGTGAGCCGAAACGGGGTGTTACAGCCGGAGAGTGCTCGGCCTTTGTGCTCAAGGCCAGGAGTAATATGGAAGGTGCAGAGGGTGGTAAGGAATGAAATTTGATGCGAGAAGCGATAGAGAAATGGCCAAAATATGAGGATGAGAAAGATAGGGGGACACTGTCGACCCGAGGGCGACGGCCCGACGGCGACGGCTCCCATATGTGCCCTGATGAGAGTTCTTGAGGAAGTATATGGTTTTGATTCAACAAGAGAGTTTGCTCTCCTGTGCAAGATTGATATTAGTTATTTTCCGGGCCGGTAACACTCGTTACTGACGGTTTTTCTATATATATGTAGGTGAGGAATGCGAGCGATGAAAGCTGTCGGGACTGCAGAGGAGCGGCACGGAACCACGCACACATGTACCTGTCGCGTGTAACGTATAATGACGGTGTGTTATTACTACGTGAATGATAATTTTGATGTGTTTGTTTAGATAAATTGCTTGTTATGAAATGAATGGATACATGTGAATGAGTAGTGAGTTTGGAGTTCATGCTCGGTTCAATTAAAACGAAAGTGATAATGATGAATGCTACAATAGATTATCATGTTTTATCGTATTTTGATAAAATAGTATATATTTTCTTTTGGTTTCTCATTTATTATTTTGTCTTGTTTTTGCTTGTACATCATATCATGCATGTAGGACCACGTTAGAACCCAATCTTTCTCATTCATGCATTTCATATTTGCATCTCCATCTTGAGATGCCGAGAGTAGATCCGGGTCGGCTTAACCGAATCTAGTAGATTAACGAACAGTTCGGTCGCCGGTGACATTTCCGGGTCGGTTCGCGGGTGAACCGAAATGGGGTGTTACAGCAGTGCACCTAGCAACGTGCTCGCGTCATCGATTCCGCCTCTGGACGACCGTCGTCGTGGCCGCCAGTCACCGCTTTGACATTGCCAACCCTCCCACGGCCTTCTTCGACAAGAGCGAAGCCCATAGCTGCCCAGGCCGGCCAGATCTAGTCACTCACCACCGACCGCCTATGTTTAACAATTTTTCGGTGAGCCGCCACCTCCGCCGAGTACGTCGATGTCGTAGATGCATCAAGCTCGCCGAGCCGATTCCAACGGTTCTAGCGGAGGGGGTTTTGCTGGCAGCGCAAAGCGCAGTGGTGGAGGGCAGGCAGCAGCGGACGCAACTACGGTGTAGTGAATTTTTTTGGAAAAGACGGTAATTTCGGATTGTCCGCGGACATTGTTTGGGCCTGACGGACAATTCGACGTCCAAAGTCGGTCGGACAAGTTTTGTCCGACAAAATTTCGGATAGACACGGACAATAATTCGTCCGATGTCTGTCCAACTGATCCCCACCCCTACTCATCGTGACGAGAAGAAGCGAACTGAGCCCCACCACAGAAGAGTCTCGCTGTCGCCAGAATCCGCAGCCAAAGTCGCAGCGATAACAATTATCGCCGTGATTTTCGAATAAAACACCGCCTACCGCCGTCTTCTCCGGTCACCGAAGTACCTCCACCTGACAGCCCTCATCGTGCCCTACCAATCTGGGTGCTTGCTGGAGTCCGCCGCAGGCCCAGACCCGGAGCCAAGATGCCGGGTTGCATCCGCATGCAAGCAATTCCATTGGACCTGCCTAAGCTTGACCGAGTCCGTTCACCTTGGCCGAGCAGCAAGCCTAGTTCACGACCGACTTATTTTACTTCATGCTGCGACCCGCCCGGCGCACCCAAGATTATTTTAGCCTAAGTGTGTGCTAAATGGCTAAAATCATGATCTCATACTTTCTATAACAGTTAACATTGAAACACACATTGCTTATGTTTGACTGAGCACATAATCTAAAATAATAAGAAAAAAATTAAAGGAAATATTTGTTGGCTTAGCTAAGGATAATTACACACACTTAACTCAAAACAAAAGTTTTTCATTGTTGATATCGAAACTGTAATACCTTGATTTCGATTCACCTAAGAACCATATTAGAAATATTACGATCGAGTCGAGTCATGTCTAAAACTTATAATTTATAAATGTCCCATTCTGACTTGTTTTATGCCTCAACATTTTCATATTATCCCTTCGCACTGAGGCAATTGCCTTCAGTGTCCTTTTAAATCACATGTTCGGACATGTGTTGTCCTAAACTGTATCCGTAAACCTCCACGTTTCTCCAAGTGTGAGGAAATGAAATAAAATGCGGAGTTGTCAAGATCCTACAGGAATGAAACAACCCTCTCACCAATCTAGTACTCGCTGTGATTGGCACGTGCACCTGCTCATGTGCGGGTCGGTTTCACCGTCTCATGTCTCACTAAAAAACTAGATAAAATTATATATAGGCATGGGAAGGGATTTATATAATAAATCCGAAGGCAGCTTGCAGTTGATCTTAGTTCGAAAACAACACAAGGGATCTGATAAAACAACCACTTAATACGTTTTGCGATCTGAAAATCAAATCCACGATAGACTAAAATGATAAAGATAAGAAGAATTCTAATGGATCAGTGGACCAAGCTCCAAGCATGATGTCTCATTTATAGCGAGCTCGACTCTGAAACCTACATCGAAGCCCACTGCTAAGTAAAATGCTGACATCTTTATATGATGTATACTCGTGGTATGTGTAAAACCCGTGACTCGAGTCAGAGTTTTACGGGAGTGAACCAGTCGGTTCAACTATCGGTTCGAGTCGAGTCAGCTTCATGGACCGCGAGCTGAGTTGAGGCCAGCTGTGAGTTATGAGCGATGAGAGTCATGTATGCTCAAGTGTATGATGATAACGCCTGAAAGATGATGAGAAATGTGTTATCAAGTATATGGAGGTATACAGTATTGATTGTTATTTTTATTTTATCGTAGAATATTTTTAGGGCCGAATGACGAATTAGGACGCGTTGGATCATATTCAGGTGGGTTATTAGTTATAGAGCATGTCATTTGGATGTTGTTGTGTTTGTTTTATTTTATGGAATTTTTCCATATTTTTCTAGATTTTTTTAGAATTTATTACGAACTAGTTATTATTTTGACTCGAGTAGGAATCGAGTCAATACTTATTTACGAAACTGCCACTACAGCACTTCTTCTTCCTCCCGACACTTACCCTTCCAAACCCTAGCCGCGCCACCCACGGTCGTTGCCGCCGCCGCTGCTGCCGACTCCGCACTGCCGCCATTCAACGCCACCCCGCCCTGCCGTGCAGTCGCCGTGCCGCCATGATGTCGGAATCGCCCCACGAAACCACCTCGGCCATCACCATTCTGAGCCAGATTCTGTCGCCATCCGGGCCGTGCCACCGCCGCAGTGGCCCCGACGACCACCCCCTCACCGTCGCCGACGTTTCCCCCACCATCCCGACCACCGTCGAGGCCGGCTGCAGCCTCGATCGGAGCACGCCGCCACCGCCGCCCATTTTTGACGCCGCCGTCGACGGCCATCACCGCCTCGACTACCTTGTTTGACACCGCCATCGGACGAAGCTCGTCGAGCTGGTGCCGATAGACCCCCTGATTGCTCCGTCCCGAATCGTCGCCGAAAAACCGCCGAAATCCTCCGGAAAACTGCCAACACTCGCCGGAAAACCGCCAGAAAAATTGGATTCTTGGGAAATTCGGCGGATCATGCACCGAACGCACCCGGTCCAATCTGATCGAACTTCGGACGCCGCTAGGTGCCGAATTCGAGTTTCGAGCCGCGAAACGGAAACCCTAGCCATCGCCGATTTTCGACGACGCAAGGTATAATTCATTTTAACTTAATTATTTGAAATTATTAATTATTAGAATTGCATACTAGGATTGGTGAATTGTGTGTCATAATAATATATATATAAATGTAGATTTGATTAAGGATAAAATATGAAATTTGTTTGATTGAGTGGTGTTAAAAATGGAGGCTAAGAAACTAATTAGGGTAACTAGGTAATTATCATGATCTAATGCAAACTAGCCTAAGTAGACTTGCTAGAATTGATATAGGTTAATGTGTGTTGACTGATGCGTGATTGTGTTGATTGTGCGTGCATGCTATAGGATGTGTGATTCATCATGCGGGCGTTAGTTTTTAGTTTGATTGTGTAGGTACGGTGTAGGAGCTCGCCGCCTAGGCGCGTGGACCCGTTTGGAGCTTCTACCAGGTCCGTTTAGGACTCGTTCTCTATTTTACGGTACTCTATTGTATATTTGATTTATCATGTGCAGGACGAGTTAAGTGGCGTTTTATCGGATCCCACTCAACTCGGGCCATTTAGCCAACAGTTTTATTTCGGATTAATAACCCTCGAGGATGAGATCCCTCGAGTTTGTTTTCGAACTTCAGATCCAGCTCACGATGCCTTTGGGCCTATTGTATAAATCCCAACCCAGGCCTATATATGTATAGTTTTCGTGTTTTCGGTGACAGATGGGATGAGGGGTACTTGCGGCCACGTCTTCAGATAGGGCGTGTGCTCGGAAGAGCGGGCTCTGGAGCTGGGGAGAACCCACTTCATTCCCAAAGGATCCGGACAACTCCACCTTTGAGTTCCTCAAACCCGGAGAAGTGTGGAGGTTTACGGGTACTGTAATGCAGCGCATGTCTAGACTTGTGGTTCAAAGGGTACTGAAGGCGACTGCCTGAGAGTGCTCGGCCTTTGTGCTCAAGGCCAGGAGTAATATGGAAGGTGTAGAGGGCGGTAAGGAATGAAATTTGATGCGAGAAAGCGATAGAGAAAACGGCTCCCATGTGTGCCCTGATGAGAGTTCTTGAGGAAGTATATGGTTTTGATTCAACAGGAGAGTTTGCTCTCCTGTGCCAGATTGATATTAGTTATTTTCCGGGCCGGTAACACTCGTTACTGACGATGTTTCTATATATATGTAGGTGAGGAATGCGAGCGATGAAAGCTGTCGGGACTGCGGAGGAGCAGCACGGAACCGCGCACACATGTACCTGCCGCGTGTAACGTATGTATCATGATGGTGTGTTATTTTTATGTAAATGATAATTTTGATGTGTTTGTTTGAATGAATTACTTGTTATGAAACGAACTGATAAATATGAATGAGTAGGGAGCCTTGGAGTTCAGACTCGGCTCGGGTAAAAACGAATGAGATAATGATTTAATGTCATGGTAGATTGTTATGTGTTATCGTATTTGCATAAAATAGTATATATATTCTTTTGGTTTCTCATTTGTTGTTTTGTCTTATTTTGCTTGTACCTCATAGCATGCATGTGGGACCGCGTTAGAACCCAATCGTTCTCATTCATGCATTTCATATTTGCATCTCCATCTTGAGACGCCGAGAGTAGATCCGGGTCAGCTTAACCGAATCTAGTTGATGTTCGGGCGCGGGTTCGTCCGCTGGTGAGGGTTAGAGTGTTCCCGCGTCGGGTTGGAAGGGTTCGGTGGGACCGAGGCGCCCTTGCCGCGCAAAGAGACAGTGGGATGAGACTAAAGAGTCACAAGTATCCAATAACACTTAGACAATTCTTATGCACTCGGTGGGATGGCCATTTCGACACACACACTCGACAGGACTTCCCCAGCACTCGGCACGCAGGCTCGAGGCTGCTGAAATAGAACTGGATGGTTCGGTCACAGGTGGACAACGCTGCACCGACAGCTTACCGGGTGTGCCCAGCACTTGGCCCCGACCAAGGCTGGTTGCAGCCACACACCGGCAATCCCCTTACCCGACACTACCTCACATCTCCATGCAGGGAGGCACTCACCCACACTTGATCACTTTTGATCTGATTTTGTTTTCTCTTTCTCTACACAAGGATAACATCTCCTTATATAGACACCCGGCTGAAGTGCTGCACGCCAACACATGCACCCCTTGGTGCTTGGTGTTCTGGCTTCCACCCCTTGGTGCTTGGTGTTCCGGCTTCCACCCCTTGGTGCTTGGTGTTCCGGCTTCCACCCCTTTCCCTCCTTCCGAATAAATCTCACGTATCTTATTTCTATTAAATTAGGCATAACCACGGGTTCAACCACGACTGGCTGGGTTAACCGTCATGATTGAGCCGAGGGGTGCGGTGACAAATTTGGACGAACAGTAGATTAGCGAACGGTTCGGTTGCCGGTGACATTTCCGGGTCGGTTCACGGGTGAGCCGAAACGGGGTGTTACAGTATGTGCTCACATCATCAATACATCTTAATAAAAAAATAGTGATAAATAAACCTATACTAAACATTTAGCACACAAATCTAAGTATATTAAAGAAAATGACAAATAAATAAATAATAAAATAAACACACTCATGAATAAATAGATAAATAATAAATATCTAAAAATAAATAATACTCAAATCATAAAATAATAATATCATTATATTATATAATCTGAGCCATTTGATTATAAGGACGGCCCAGATTAGAATTTGGGGCAGGAAAATTTTTCTGCCCTGGCATAGGAAAGTGTTATATATATATATATATATGAGTAAATATCACATATTTTTGTGTTAGAAAATATATAAATAATTAAATAAATAAATACATAATCATTCGATAAATAAAATAAATAAATAAATAGTTAATATTAATTAATCATGAATAATAGTAACATCATAGCTATCCAATATGGAATACATAATTAAATACAAATAAATAATAGCATACATGCAACGAACAAATAGATGAATAAAAAAATAAATATAGTCAATTTAGTAAACATAAATAAAACTAATATTAATAAGTAAATATATTATTAATAATATTAAATAATTATGTAAACATTCATTATATATGATAAACATATAAATAAAATAAATGAATAAATAAATAGATAAATAAACAAATAAATAAAAAATAAAGAAAGAAAAATACTCATAATGTTAAAATATGCTAAATAATGTAAATATGCATCTAAGCTAATGTAGGGTGCTTCACATTAATGAAAACCGTCAAAAAATGGGCCAAGTCAAATTGGTTCAAGTTAAATAACTGGTGGGCTGGGTTGGCTGGATTGGTCTAGAGTGATGGATGCAAACACGGACACAGACAATCTGGTTAGATGGGTTGGCTGGGTGAGCAGTGCTCATCTCCGTAAAATGTCAATGACAACGAGGCTAGGGCCACTGTCAATCGGGATCAATGGCCTAACGACAAAGAACATGGTGGTGGTGGTGATTGGCAAAGTCCGATTGCCGACCGGTGGGAAAACAACTGGAAAGTCGGGGTGTAACACCCCGTTTCGGCTCACCCGTGAACCGACCCGGAAATGTCACCGGCGACCGAACCGTTCGTTAATCTACTAGATTCGGTTAAGCCGACCTGGATCTACTCTCGGCGTCTCAAGATGAAGATGCAAATATGAAATGTATGAATGAGAATGATTGGGTTCTAACGGAGTCCTACATGCATGCTATGATGTACAAGCAAAATAAGACAAAACAACAAATGAAAAACCAAAAGAAAATATATACTATTTTATGAAAACACGATAACACATAACAATCTACCATGACATTAAATCATTATCTCATTCGTTTTTACCCGAGCCGAGTCTGAACTCCAAGGCTCCCTACTCAGTCATATTTATCAGTTCGTTTCATAACAAGTAATTCATTCACGCAAACACATCAAAATTATCATTTACATAACAATAACACACCATCATTATACATACGTTACACGTGGCAGGTACATGTGTATAGAAACATGGTTCCGTGCTGCTCCTCCGCAGTCCCGACAGCTTTCATCGCTCGCATTCCTCACCTACATATATATAGAAAAACCGTCAGTAACGAGTGTTACCGGCCCGGAAAATAACTAATATCAATCTGGCACAGGAGAGCAAACTCTCCTGTTGAATCAAAACCATATACTTCCTCAAGAACTCTCATCAGGGCACATACGGGAGCCGTCGCCGTGGGTCGTCGCCCTCGGGTCGACAGCATCCCCCTTTCTTTCTCATTCTCATACCTTGGCCATTTCTCTATCGCTTCTCGCATCAAATTTCATTCCTTACCACCCTCTGCACCTTCCATATTACTCCTGGCCTTGAGCACAAAGGTCGAGCACTCTCAGACAGTCGCCTTCAGTACCCTTTGAACCACAAGTGTAGACATTCGCTGCATTACAGTACCCGTAAACCTCCACACTTCTCCGGGTTTGAGGAACTCAAAGGTGGAGTTGTCTGGATCCTTTGGGAACGAAGTGGGTTCTCCCCAGCTCTAGAGCCCGCTCTTCCAAGCACACACCCTATCTGAAGACGTGGCCGCAAGTAACCCTCATCCCATCTCTCACCGAAAACACAAAAACTATACATATATAGGCATGGGTTGGGATTTATGCAATAGGCCCGAAGGCATCGTGAGCTGGATCTTGACTCACATGACTACTACCGCTGTGGTAGACTCTCAAGCAAGGCTATCAACCAAGATGAGCATACACTGGTATCACTCCGTATGGTCTGCATGGTCTGTTCTGTCTGAAGTCCCTATTTACATTGTTCTCAATTTGGGGTAAGGTCCGTCATCGTAAGATCGGTCTGTCCATACCGACCTGCACTGTAACCCTAATCAATACCATGAAGGTGTTTCTATACTCAGGGTAGGGCTCAACCCTATGTCTCAAGGTAAGGACCTAATCGTGCTGGCGAAACACAAGGGGATCGCTATCTCTCTGGAAAACACTCTCGCTGAACCCTCTATCTATACCCCATACTAAGTCAACCTCCTATCGCTGGCTGGCCAATCGCTAAATGGGTTAAACTACGCGTATGATCATCTACTAACCATCTGATCTATGTATGCTGGTTGTGACCCATGGATCACGTGCAGTCTACACAATCTGATCGTTGTGACCGTCCCATCTAGAGGTCACTCTGTCATGTTCCCTGACTCTGTCCATACGCATCCCTATGAGACTGTAACTAACAGTGTCTGATGGGGACATCTTGCAATATTCATCTGACCCAAGGGTATCAGGTCAAAACACTAATTGCAAGAGAGCTGTGAAGTCGGATCCTATGCCATCTCATCCAAATGACTCACTTTTCCTAACTCTTCTCTGTTCTGCTAATTTCCACTGTGGTTATATCTTGTTCCTCAAATTCTGGTCCTACTAAGATCTAACTAATCTAATCGGTCGGCGGATGAGCAATACACGGACGGCGGTAGTGCATCTTCGGTCGGTGGTAGTGCATCTCGGACGGCGGTTGTGCACCTCGGGGGTGGTTGTGTGACTAGGTTGGCAGTCGTGCAACTCGGTCGGTGGTCAGGCAACTCGGTCGGCGGTTGTGCAACTCGATCGGCGGTTGTGCACTCGGTCGGTGGTTGTGCACTCGGTCGGCGGTTGTGCACTCGGTCGGCGGTTGTGCAACTCTGTCGGCCACAATCCTATCTAGATACTAAAAATCTGATCTTAATCGTATACATCATAAATCCTCTCTACTATCTCTGACAAATCTTGGCTGTTAACAACTCGGCTTAGGTTGTCTAGTCATGCGTGTCTGATCCGGAGGGGTTTGGATCATGGTGCTGACACATATGATGGTAAACCTATGCCAGACCCACTCTAATCTCCTAAAATTTAGAGTGGCTGCTTCTATCATTGTCGACTAGCCCACAAACGGCAATCACTGATCTGGTGCCTTATCTTTGGTAGAATCTCGTCCAATGTCTGATCTCGTAGGCACTGGTGGTCCTGATCTTTTCCTTGTTGTGTCCAAGCTTACGTCTCACTACTCATCCTCATTCACTACTATTTTCTAAAAGTTGTCCCTCTCAAGTTATCTACCCACTTCAAGCTCCTTCCCATTATGCACACCACGTTCCTTGGAAATAGGACTAATGTGGTGACATACAAAGGACGGACACCTGGTCAACATCCAATTCATCCAAATCTCTTGTGCGATGGACAGAACTAGTGGGTCTCTAAGCCCATCATGACAAGCCTGTCAGATTCCTGCTGACGGCTATTGACATCCAAATCTGGTATAAGATGGGAACTTATACCCATTCTACCCCTACTAGCACTACACATACCTTGCTCACATCTAACTTACCAACAGTCTGATATCATCCCATAGAAATGACCTGTCAACTCAACTGAGGTCAGTTCCACATAATTCTGATCCAGTCCTGAATACACTGTTATCCAAACAACTTGTGAAGAAAATCTGCATGTAAAGAAAATATACGAAAACATACCTGCCAGCTGGACTCGGAGCAGTCTTTGCACACACATCACCTATAAAGTATCATACATCTTAATCGGCCGAGAGTGGCTCTGATACCAATGTTGTAACACCCCAAATCCAGTTCACACTCGTGAACCGAACCGGCATGTTACCAGGCCCCGGTTAGGTCGGCTAACCCGAACCTAACTCATGCGGATCCAATCTCGGCGTCTTAAGATGTAGATACGACTTGTCATGCATGGATAAATTCATACAACCCTAACATGATACTACATGGATGACATGCAACCTAAATTTCACACCAACACAATTACAATCAAAATTAGTAAAAATTCTAAAATGAAAGGGACAGAATTTCCCCTAAAAATGTAATTAGGGGCCACTCTGTCAAAATCGTATATTCAAACATATATACGTATAGCAACAATAGCATTCACACATACTTCTAATCTATTATATTCATCATTCTCTGAACTTTGGGTCCTAACCCATCACACTTTTGCTGCGCTACTTTGATCATTTCACATTCATATCATGTCTCATGCATTTGAACATGTCATTCACAATATAATAACATAATAACACAAAATTAAACATTCAGAAACCTAACATGTGTGTGTGTACAAGACCTCATTGCTCCTCCGTCCAAGCTGGCTCCTCCAACTCGTGATTATTACCTACATATAGTATAAAAACACGTCAGTAACAAGTGTTACTGGTCCGGAAAATAAAATAACTATAACAAGCTGGCTATGAGAGCAAACTCTCATATGAAAGAAAACATCATACTCCACGTGAACACTCTGAAGGGCACTACTGAGGAGCCACTGGGCTGCAGACCCGGTAGCATCCCGAACTTACTAATCTGCTGCTGGTACTGTGCCGCTCTCGGCACTTCTTTTTCAGTACTTCTCGTGAAACTTTATCCTAAGCCCTCTCCTTACCTCCATATTTCTCCTGGCCTTGAGCACGAAGGCCGAGTACTCTCAGGCAGTCGCCTTTAGTACCCTTTGAACCACAAGTCCGGACATGCGCTGTACTAAACAGTACCCGTAAACCTCCACGTTCTCCGGGTGTGAGGAACTCAAACGCGGAGTTGTCAGGATCCCTCGGGAATGGAACAGTCCGCTGGCACTAATCCAGAGCCCGCTTTGACTGTCACGGCATCCTCTGCATGGTACGTGCAGTCGATTTCTCCATCTCTCGTCTCACTGAAAACGCGAAAACTACATATATATAGGGCTGGGTAGGGATTTATATAATAGGCCCGAAGGCAACTTGTGGTGGATCTTGGTTTCGAAATCATCCTCGAGGGATCTCATCCTCGAGGGGTTATTAATCCGGAAAATGTTCGGTTAAATGGCCCGAGTTAAGTGGGATCCGATAAAACGCCACTTAACCCGTCCTGCAGGCAATAAATTAAACATACAATAGAAAGAGTAAATCAGAGACGAGTCCTAAACGGACCTGGTAGAAGCTCCAAGCGTGTCATCGCGCCTAGGCGGCGAGCTCCTACTCCGTACCTACACATCAAAACTAAATACTAACGCCCACTAACTAAATGATGCATCAAACTCAACAAACATCACACAATTCAATCATCAACCATAACAAGCAACAATTATACTGTGAAAGTAATTCCAACTTATCCTATTAATATCAATTCTAATTATATTTCCTAAGTTACGTTGTACTCGATTATCATGCTTAAATTTACTTTAGTTCATCAGGTCACTTAACTATTCATTCCCTATTAATCACATCATGCACATCTTTACTTTATTCATGGTCAAGACATTAATCATGATAATTAATCAACCCTAGCATGCTATGCTAACAATTATCATCAATTTTAAATAAATCAATCGGAGGTAATTATACCTCACATCGTCGGCAATCGGCGACGGCTAGGGTTCCGTCGCGCGTCTCGGAGCTCAAATTTGGCGCTCATCGGCGTCCGAAGCTCGATCGGGCTCCACTGGGTGAGCCCCGCGGAAGATCCGGTGAATTCCGGCGAATCCCAGAAATTCCGATTTTTCCGGCGGTTTTCCGGCAGTTGCTTGCGGTTTTCCGGCGACTTCCGGTGGTTTTCCGGCGACAATCGCCGGCAGCGTCTACTGGTCGGAAAGGGGTCGTGTTGGGTACCCTCGGAACCGGCTCGGCGAGCCCGACTCATCTATGACCTCAGCGTGGCCAATGGAGGCGGCGGCTCGCCGGAAAATGGCAAAACAGAGCCGGCGGCGATGGGTCGCTAGATCCGGCCAGCCACGGTGGCGACGGCCTCCGTTCCGGTCGGGAAAGGCAGCTGAGGGGTCGAGGACGTCGAGCCGACCACCTGATCGTGGTGGCGATGGTCGGCGGCGGCGCGATCGGCGACGCAAGCACTGCGTCACCGCGGTGGTTCCTCGCGTCGCGGCGGCCAGCTCGTGGCCGGGCCTGGTCGGGGCGGCAGGGCGACGTCGTCGCCGAGCTGGGCGGCGTCGGTCGACGGCCGGGCGGCGCCGACAGCGGCGGCGGTGGCGCGCGAACAGGGGCGGCGCGGCACGAGGGTTTGGGCGTGGGGGAGAAAAGGTCGGGGTGGAGAAGAAAGGTTGGGTGGCAATCTTGTAATTAAGACTTGACTCGTCTCCGGCTCGAGTCAAGTATAATAACTAAGTCATATTAAATCCTAAAAAAATTCATAAAAATCGGGAAAAATCCCGTAAAATCAAACAACACACAAAAAATCATAATGATATGCTCTAGAGCTATCAACCCACCCGAAATGCCCGTAACGCATCCTAACGCAATAAACGGCCTAAAACTAATTCTACGATCCATTATATATAAAAATAATAAAAAAATCACTGGCATACTCTCATATATTCTGATAACTCATTCTGTTCTGCTGTGTTCATGACGTTATCATCATATACTTGGGTACGCATGACCCTCATAGCTCATACACGCGACCGGCGTCGGCTCGGTACACGTGTCCTGAAACTGACTCAACTCGAAAAATAACGGTCGACCCGACCGGTTCTGAATATAAAACCCTAACTCGAATCGTGGGTTTTACAACTCAGCTCGCGGTCCATGAAGCTGACTCGACTCGAACCGACAATTGAACCGACTGGTTCACTCCCGTAAAACTCTAACTCGAGTCATGGGTTTTACACGGGGAATCGTCATTGGGTGCGGTGATGTCGTCGGCAGCAATCGTGGCCACAACGTTGGTCATGGGTGGTCTTAAAATGAAGGGGAAGCTGTATGGGAGGTTGGATCGGCTGGAGTTGGCTTGCCGATGTAGAAAAATGGCTCAAACGGTAATAGCAACGGTGGAATACCGATGGACAAAAGCCGTCACCAGTGGCGCTAGTGGTGGTGCCTAGTATGGGACAATAGCCGGCTGTGAGGCACTCATGGTTGTCCCAGATTGGCAGTCGAGGGAAGGCAGAGACTCACCGGCGGCAAGCCAAAGGGGCGGCGGTACTAGGGGTGGAAATCATCTAAAATAATGGGAGAATCTATGAAAAATAAATTGGTGAAGCTAGGGCTGACATGGATGGCTCTTTAGTAGAAGTCATTTGAGTGTTTCCACAGAGATTATATATATTTTTACTTACTCATAGAAATTAAATTTCACTTACTAGTTTGTATTAGTTATTTTTCAGACCAGTGACACTCATTCGTGATGTTTTTTTTATTATATATGTTGGTCTTGTATTCCTATGTGTTGGGTGGAAGGAAAAATTATTGCTACACACACTTATGTTCAGCACTCTTGTTGTTTTCATTCATGTTTTTGTTTGTTTGATAGGTGTTCATGTATTTCCTTGATATATCATGATTTGTCTTCCTTTCTCGAGACTTCAAATGGGTTGTTTTGGTCTGTGTTTCCTATTTAAGTCTTGTAGATTAATTGATTTAAATATGACTCGACTAAATTATAATAGTTCTGATCCAGTTTTAGGGGAATTGGAATCGAGGTGTTACAGTTGCGATAAAACCATCACTTAATCCGTCATACGATGTAAAATAGCTAACCAATAGATAAACGTAAAATAAAAAGGAGTCCTAACAGACATAGTCTCCATGTCTACCCAATAGATAAGCGTAAAATAAAAAGGAGTCCTAATAGACATAGTCTCCATGTTACAAGCAATCTATTGGCGAGCTCGAACCGAGCAACCTATGAACTAACCCAACTCAACATCTTAACAAAATCTATATGATGCATGCACAAGAATGTGTGATCAAACTAAACAAGATTGATTTAAATTAGTTATTGTATATATTTATGGATTGAAATAGATGAAAATAACTCAAATGCAAAATATGACATAAATGAATAAAAAAAATGAATAACAAACAAGATGATAGTGCAAGAGTTACCATAATAAAAGTTTTAGCCAAACTATAAGTACAAGATCAAAGTTTCAGATCTGATCAAAAGTTAAATAATTTCATTAAATGTCAGAGAAAAAGGAATATTAAACAACGGCATACTCAAAAAAATAATGACTCGCCATAAATTCAATGACAAAAATATGCACTTCAAAGTTTTGTTAATGTACAAATACCTCGATATACATCCAACTTCGATGACAAATTTTGGCAAACTTTAACACCTATGATGATGTTAGGAAAACTCAACAAAAGAAACTGTGCCATACAAGTTGAAAGCTCTAGTTTAGGGAAGATGAGCTTATATAGATATAGTTTGGTATGAAAAAACAAAAGGACGTAATAAGTGTAAGGTAATGTGTAATAATGAAAGGTAATATATAATAACTTTACAAGAACATGAAAGGTAATGTACAATAATTTCTTATGCAGGAATATTAAATGTAATGTATAATAACAAAAGGTAATGTTTGAACATGGATAATTAGTCATAAATAAATACATACTCAATATGACATATTAATGTGACATGATTTATGAAAACACAAGTTTGCTTCTTGACACTAAATAGATGACTAATTCCCCCCAAAACGACCTCTCTAAAGCATAAATGGTCATAGTAGCTATTTCTACAACACACCAATAACATACACCAAAAGACAACTACAATAGTCAAAGTTTTTCAAACCAAGGTAGGAGGAACACCAACACTCCCAATAATCAAGAGCTAAAAGTCAAGCCAAGCCAAAAGTCAAACCAAACTAAAAAAATGAATAAAATCTTAAGTCAAATGACACAAATTTCACATGAACTGGTCGTGTTCAATTCACCCCAAATTGCTCTGGAATTTATTTGAAGGCATGTCTGTGTTCCATTTCGTGTGAAATTTGGTATCCCGGTGTTTTTTTGATATTCTGCATTGGTGAGGTTTATTTTATCATTGAAGACCAAAAGAAAAGAGATTCACGTTACTCAAATTCAGGCAAGTATTTTGAGGAGGCAAAGAAATTCATTATTGGTGTAAATTGTAACAAACCAAGGGAAGTAATAAATTTGTGGATAAACTCACCGTGACTGGCTTAGTGACAAACCCATAAGTGAGGCTAGCGAGTTCGCGGTGAGGGAGCTCATTCAATGGGAGTGGTGGTTGCAGTCTACTGGTGTTGATTATATGGCGGAACTCTAATGTTTCATATTTATTAATCACTTCTCGCAGCACATATACATAGCATGTAGGAAAATAATCAGCCGTAAAGGTTTAGAGTCAAAATGTTGATTGTGAGACCGATGACGAACTAGATATGTATGAATAATAACACTTATTTATTATTGAAATTTCAAATCTATCATTAATAATATATAATAAGGAATGATTTGGTTACCCTTCATTGAGTCTTATTGATCATAAGATCTTATACTAAATTCCCACACTAACATATATATATATATATATATAGTGAGGTTGCAATACGTTGTAGTCTTTTTGCAGCGCATTGCAGTAGCACAGCCTGTGAGCCGTTAGATAAAAATCTAACTGCCCATAGCTCTCCACCCCGTGACCCGTCAGACCCATCCGACCCGGCCTCTCCCGCCCGATCCCACCATCACCCTGCCCACCACCCTGTCGTGGCTCCCCAGCACAACCTCGCCCTCCCGACCCTGCCCGCCACCTTCGCGACCGACCTCCCACCGCTTGGGGGGCCACTGTGGAGGGGCGGGTAACAGGGGTGGTCGGTTGCGGTGGGAGCTCGGTCGTGGGGGCACGCGGGTGGGGTCGAGAGGGCAGGTCGTGCCGGGGAGCCACGGCAGGGTGGAGGGCAGGTTGTGGGGGCTCGATCGCGCGGCGGCGATGGGATCAGGTTGGAGGCCAGGTTTGGCAGGTCGTGGGGTAGGGGGTTGTGGGCCGTTGGATTTTTATCCAACGGCCCACAGGCTGTGCACTGCAAAAAGGTTGCGGCACATTACAGCCTTTTATATATATATATATATATATATATATATATATATTCTCATGCCAAAGTCTAACCTTAATTAAGGAGTCAAAATAAAGTTTTACACATTGTACTAGTTATATTTGTTTGTAACTGGGATGATGTATATTTGGTTCAACCTAGTCTAATAGGGTCCAATTACTTCTAAAATTATAAATAAAATAATTTATTGAATATTAAAAATATATTTTATCATTAATATTTTAGTAAATATTAACTTAAAATACGCGTGTTATTGAAACTGAATTTATGTAAAAATATTGTATTTAAAAATTGATATTCGGATTAAAATAGTGCATAAATTTATATAGGATATAACTAGATTGTCCGCACCGGTAGATCAAACTTTGAGTCGAAATTTTAGAAACAAATTGAACCGAACCGAGCAGACTGTCCGTCTAGAACCCAAACCGGCCCAACCGGAGGCAACCTCTAACCTCGCCGCACTTCTCGGCCATGGCCGCCTCCTCCTCCGGCCGGCCATGGCGCACCGCCTTCCTCACCCTCCGCGACGAGACCCTCTCCCCTCCGCCGCCGCAGGACCTCCTCCCTCTCCTCCGCGGCGCCGTCTTCTCCCACTCGCCCGCCCTGCTCGCCGCCGCCCGCGATCTCCCTCCCCGAGAGGTGTGCCGACCTTCGTTTCGCCTCATTGCTCCTTTTACTGCCTGTTTGAGTCGGGGTAGTGATGTGTTGTTTTGTTGCGTTTGGTGGTCAGGTGTCGGCGGATTTGATGCTGTTGGTTGAATTGGTTGGGAGGTTGGAAGGTGTTGAGGATGCGATGGATGTGTATGTTTCGACTTTGCATTTGGTGGGTATTCGTAATTTAGGGTTCGGTGAAGAAGATGTGACTATAGTCGTTTCGTGCAACTGATTTAAGAATTCCGTGTTTTGTTTATACTTGTTGCTTGCCACTTCTATTGATTTTACTGTGTATGTGTGGAAACTAAATGCTTGGAAGGTATAGAGGATGCGATGGATATGTAACTTTCGTCTTTTTGCATATGGTGATTATTTGTAATTTAGGGTTTATATGAGGAAGATGTAAAATTTTGGTTTCTGTTCAACTGATTCCTTGATTTTTTTTTGTAAGTGTTGCTTGCCACTTTTGTTGATTCTAATGTGTATGTGTGGAAAACCAAATGTTTGGAAGGTGTGAGGATGCGATAAATGTGTATGTTTTGACTTTGCATTTGGTGGTATTTGTAAAATAGGGTATGGAGAAAGACGATGTGACTGTAGTTCAAGATCAAAATTTGGTTTCATGCTGCTGATTAATAATTCTTTGTTTTTTATACTTGTTGATTGCCATGCGATGGATGTTTACATGTGGTGCATATTTGTTATTTAGGGTTTGGATGAAGTAGGTATTGAGAAGATGTGATTGTAGTCCGAAATTAAGTTTTGAATCTGTGCAAGTGATGAAGAATTCTGTTTTTTTCTTAATACTGGCTGATTGATATTCTGTTCATGCTACCACATGTGTGTGTGTGGAAAACTAAATTCGGTTCTTGTGTTGATAAAATGGAGTTTATATGGTGAATGGAAAACTATTGGTTTATACATTCTGTCATGTCACTGTGTGCTGTGGAAGATTAAATGCGAATCTTGTGTTAGTTGATAAAATGAAACTGATTATTCTATTCTGCTGGATGGAATCAATATATTCTGTTGGTGTCAAGTAAAGTTTTCATTTAGTTTGTGTTTTGATTTGTTTAGATTCGCGATGCTAGTCACCAAAGGCATCTAGAGGTGAACTCGGCTGAGTGGCTGCTGTTGTTGGGCTTTCTAGAGAAAATAGTTAGTCAATGTTTTTGCCACTCAAAATTCTTTTTACTGGATGATGCAGCTAGAATGAATAGTATAAGGGAGGTTTTGGATATTTTAAGGTGAGTTTAACTTTTGGGGAACTGTTTTGTTTGACTGATGAAGATTAGATGGCCAATGATCATTTTGGTGAATATGACTTTCTTTTGCAGAAATTATGCTTCAACAGATAGGGAGAAACTGGTCAATTTTCTTCTCCAAATCATCTCATACTTACATTCAGAGATATCATCCTCTCATGCTAATTTCAATAGACAGTATGTTATTGATTGCGTGACAAGAATTTCTAAAGGCAGCAGTGTGTGGGAGATTCAGACAGTTGTGTTTTCCATGTTGGGAGATATTCTGTCAAAAATGGGTTCTTCTATTTCTCATGATTCATGGCTATTGTTGATAGAGGTTCTATAACTTTTACTTTATCCTTGAATGAACAAGTTGTTGGTGCACAAGGGTTATTTACTGCTAGTTGAACTTTGTTGTAATATCTGATTATCTGGTCAGAATTTTGTACCTAGACAAAAGTAATAACACAGTAGATATAAAAATATCATTCTAATATAATTTATTATTATTGTAGACAGTGAGAAAGATTATGGATACGTTATTCGTGAAAGGGCCTCTTTTAGAGGTCTCAATCTTCTCAAGGTCATTACCCCCCACCCTCTCTCTCTTTTTGTAATGATGTATTCATGTTTTACCTGAAATTGCATCCAAGTATTTAGGTTTTACCCCCCCCCTCCCACCCTCACTATCTTTTCAGGTTTTATGCCTCAGTTTTACAATGTTTTCATGTAGTCCTCTCCATTCCCAAGGGTTCTCTATCTGATCAAGTAACATCCAATCTCAACTCGTCAAATCAGCTTTTAATTAGTAAATAATTACTTTGTTTGAGTGAGCTTTTTGACAACAGGTTGCAGGTTTTGTGTCATTGTTACAAAGGTTTTTCACCTATGGCCTCTCTAGTGGTTCCTCGTTGACTGGACGTCAAACAGAGCAGTTCAGTTTGCAGGGTGGCAACTCACGACCGGAGATATCTGGCAAAAGCAATTCTGGGGGGCGTTATAGGCCACCACATCTTCGGAAACTGGATAACATTGATAGACAACAAAGATCATATGATAATCAGAATTTATCCAGTAAAGTATCTTCTGAATTATCTTTTGCATCGTCTGATTCGGAACATAGTGATACAGATGGTTCTGTGAAAGATATTGACAAATACCAATCCTCCAAGGTCAGATTAGCTGCTCTTATGTGTGTCCAGGTCAGGTTCTTGGCCTCCCTTTATGTAGCTTTGATTTTATTTTTTTCTTTTCCTCTGTTATTCAACTTTCACTTTTACGTTTTTTCTTGATTCAAATGAAATTTATCATTTTTCTCATTTATTAGCTTCGGTAATAGATTTTTTAAACCTGTTTTGATTTTCAGGATATATCTCAAGCTGATCCCAAGGCAACTACTGCCTGTTTGTCAATGCTTTTGCCAACTAATGATGTGCTTCAATCGAGGTGAATACTTTGGCATTTAACTTATCCTATCTCATAAATTTCATGCTTAAGTCTTTATATTTGTATTTTTTGATTTGCAGAAAAGGCCAAGATACACTATTAACTTGCCTGCTTTTTGATTCTAATCTGAAGGTATTGGTTGTTGTGCACAGTTCACCTTTGATTAGAGCCCTTTTTTGGTTTTAATCATCATCATTGTCCACGTGTTCATCATATACTGCCTTAGTCCATGGTGCATATGGTTAAAACAATCTACACCTTACGCTAATATCAACTTACATTTTTCTTGGAGTTATGGTCATCACTTAATTTTGGGGTGTGATATTTTAACGTTTTTCAAGAAAGATAACCAACAAAAAGGATGTTCTCATGTCGTTTTAGAAGGATCTGGATGCCTTCAAAAATTAAGATATTGTTTTTAGAGATTGCTAATCTTGATATTGCACTTAACGGTAAAAATCACAACAAAACTCATAAATTACATGTATAGACATTTTAGTATACATATCTTTCTTGTGGCAATGACACAAAGAATAATGTGATCGATGTTTAGCTTCATCACCATAAAATTGTTTCCTCTGCGGTGCTTTAGGCTTTATTACGTGATGTCCTGGTAACACTGAACTAGGTTTGTGTGTGTACTTCGACCTGACTGCACATGTTATCTTTTATTGATTTATGCTGCCTTCTTGGAAGTTTAAATTCTGTGAGATGCTGGATTCTATTCGTTTTAAAATGAATCCATCTTGTTGTTATAGCATAAGTACTAATTCATAAAAAAATAACCTTGTCAGACACGTGTAGCCTGCGCTTCAGTGTTAATCACCATATTGGATGGTTCTTCAACTGTGTGTCGTCAAGTTGCTGAATGCAAAGGAACAGCAAAGTATGGTTCATTTACCACACTTTCTAGTACTCTTGGCCAAATACTGATGCAACTCCACTCAGGTACCAACTACCAAGGACTAGAATTTTACTTTTCTGGTTCAACATGCAGGCTTTTTATCTACTTGTGTTTATATTTTTTTCCTTTAGATGTGCTCTATTCTATTTTTGGGATAATGTGTTCTTATTCATTTCATTATGCAGGATTGCTTTTTCTAATTAAGAAAGAAACTCATACCAGCTTGTTGACTTCTTTGTTCAAAGTCATGACACAACTGATATCTGCCACACCGTATGCATATGCCCTGACTCATTTTTCTATATTTATATTTTGCTTTCCTTCCAAGTCAAAGTAGTAGAAACATAGAATTACTAGATGTTGACAGGTAATCCCTTGGAAGAATATATAACATACATCAAGCTGGGAACAACATTTGAAGCTTCTTAATTTGCTAATATAACAATTGAAGTTTTGGATTGTGGACTGTACATAATGGACAAGGAGGAATGAACACTTTGATAGCTGTCAAACTGTTGTGCAATAATTAAATTTCAGTGTTAGATTCCCAGCTTTCAGCATCTATAACCTTGTACAGATGCCGGTTCTGAAGAACACATAAAAAATTATATTGTATTTTAAGTTGTTAGCATAATAACATTTGTTAGTTTTGTATATTGAATATCATAATTAGTTTAGACTTTACACTACCATGCCTTGGTTTGTGATCTTTGTTTTTCTTCATTGCCTTGTATTTGGTAATTTAGATATTCTCGGATGCCTGAGGAATTGTTGCCACGAATTGTCTCCTCACTACATGCAAAAACACTTGACATACTGCTGTTAAAAACTGAGCAGGCTACTCTTCTAGTAAGTTATTATAGAATTATCCTTGAAATGGTAGAGGCTTGCAGAGTACTTGGCTAAAACACATTCACACAGGGCTGTTCTCTTAGCTGCTTGAGTGCGGCCTTGTCTGTTTCACCACCATCTTTGCTTGTTGCCGACATTCTGCAAGAACAAAGGCCATCTGGTTTGCCCTAAGAACTTTCCTTAGTCAATCGGGTTTAATCCTTTGTAATGTTTTTGCTTTTTTAACCTCTTCCCATAGTTGTTGTATCTGGAAGTCAGTCAGAGTCAAGGCTTCTCCCCTTATTGTTTCAGCTTTCTCAGCAATTACCACATTCTTCTATAAATTACGAGGCATTTCAGGTATTTATTGAAAGAGAGCATTTTTAAAGTAAAAATATGCTTGTTTTGGGCCTTCACAGATATACTTATGTGAGAATTACTTTTGTGCTCGGTAATTTTAGAATTTTAAGTATTATAATTGAACCTAAAAAAACTGAATTTTATACTGTGAACTTTAGTGTACATTTTGTAATAATGGGTAGGCATGGTTTTGTGAGGAGCAGCATCTTTACTAGAGATTGAAACTCCTAGGCATATAATTTGAACATAATCCTAGATTAGTTTGTTCTTGAAATTGCCTTGAATAATGCTTGGAAAATTACTAAAATTCTGTTTGTATAAGTTAAAATTGTGAAAAAGTAGGTCTTGACTGAAAGATTTATCAAATAAAATTTAAATACAACTTTGACATGTATGTTTGACATATGGAAATAGCTATATCAAGTACAGTTATAAATTTTAGATGACGAGCCACTTTCTCTACAAACTGAGCTGCTGAAGCCATTATAAAATGAGATGAGATAATTAGTATGCCTTTAAGGACTCTCCCAAGCATTGTATAAACTGTACTCATGGATGAAAAGGAACACTCGAGGTTACAAAAAAGTCTCCAGGTGTTTTTACCCAGATAGGACTCTGCTAGGGTATTATATCTATTTCCTTGGTCATTAGTAATTGGGTCATTAGTTTGTTTGTTTGATAAGACCTGTGCTGAGAGTATAAGTGTACTCTTTGTCCCATTTAGTGAAAAATCAATTAAACTGTTTATTTTTTCTCTATTCCTTCTCAATTCCGATTCAAGGAGGCTGACATCCCTAGAAAGTGTTAAGGAGTCTTATTTAATTTAACTTTGGTGACTTGATGGTGCATGTAGAATTTAGATAGCTGGCAAATTGTTAAAAGCTCATGTGGTAGCAATTGAGCGTGGTAAATCTTTACCTTTGGCAGTTCATAGATTATGTGGTAATTTTTAAACATATTTAAATGGTGTAAATAGTCAATATACACATTTACAATAGGACATGTTTATACTGTTGTCCAAGCTTTTATCTTTATGGCACTAAGACTGCGTAAATCTACATAAGAATATACTTACATAATCTTCTCTTCAAATGTTTCATTGAGATTCTCCACCTCCTTCAAATTCTTAGTTACCTACTCCTCCCATTCCTACTTATTTCCTGAGTCGCCCTCTGCTAATTGCCTAATTCTTAATTACTCCATTTGATCTGTGCTCTGCTTCCTCCCTACATTTTCTGCCTTTTTAATTGCTTTCTAATTCACTATTAGTTTCCGTCATATGGCCACCTTCTAATTTTAATAACCTCCATATCCTTCCATGGAATTATTATCTTCTTTTAAGCTGCATCGTCCATTTCCCCTCTTATATAACTCTCCGATTTCCCTTGTAACCCCCATAGGGCACCCTAACCTTCTTATTAGTTATTACCTTTGGCCTCTTTTATCCTTCTGTCATAATCTGGCTACATTTTGGTTATTTTTTGTAGCAAGATAGTGATTCCCATGTGAGCATACTGCTATAAGCAAAACCTTTTGAGTTGGTAATGAAAATTTTCATTTAGCACTAAAAGTCTGTATTGCAGGCTCTTAGAGCGGCATTTCACAATTACCCAATTGTAATGACTGCATACTGGGAAGAAGTCTCTAGGACTGTTTCTACTTTTCTGCATGTGGCTGGCCCGAGCCATGATCACCATGAGGATTTAGTTTGGCCCCGGAAGGGGGAAACTTGGAACAGTTCAGTGTCAACTGAGAAATGCTTAATGGCTGCTATAAAGGTATACTTGTAGTCCATGAATTGCTCTTTTAGGAAGTGAAGTTGAGTGTGCTTGTAATGTATCTTAGTCTTGCTTCAGGCTTTAGATGAGTGCCTTCGCGCAGCTTCAGGTTTTAAAGGTACAGATGGCCTGTCAGGTGATGAGTTGCTGGATACACCCTTTTTGTTTGATTTTGATAAAACAGCCAAAGTTTCATCAGCACCATGTCATGGACTCAAAAGTGCGGAAATATCTGAGAAATTGGTACAAGATACATCGGCAGTTCAATATTGGTCTTGGGTCATTGAGAATCATCTACCTTTGGCTTTAACACACAACACCCCAATGGTAAGTCTTATACTAGCATTATATGAAATCAAGGATGATCTGAGAAAGTGTAAATAGTTGTCTATGATGTATGATGAACTTCATTGACAGGTAAGGGCAGCATCAGTCACTTGTTTTGCTGGGTTGACATCAAATGTCTATTTTTTTCTAGACAAAGAAAAGCAGAATTTTGTTATATCTAATATTGTGAGTTTATTACAAATTGGCAATAACTTATCTGCTTATAGGCTTTTTAAATTCATTAACCTTTTTTTCTGCGCTTGGCAACAGATTAGAGCAGCAATGAAGGATGAAATCTCATCTGTTAGGTCAGCAGCTTGTAGAGCAATCGGCATTATTTCATGTTTCAAAGGTGTTTTTGAGAGGTGACGGGAATCCCTTTTCATGATAATCATGTGGCGTCATTAGTTGATCTTCAATGTATATGATGCATATTATTGTTATAGTGCAGCAATTTTGGATGGATTTGTGCGTGCTGTGGAGATCAATGCAACTAGTACCCTGTTGTCGGTAATTCTTCAGTTTCTTATATATATTAACACCCTGCAAGTCTTAGGATGTGGTATGAAGCTTATAGTTGTGCTGGCAGGCCGTTGTATATGGTTTTTGGATTGCTTTTTGTGTGTTGTATTTTTGTCACATTTCCACTGCTGTAAATTTGGCGATCTGGGTATCCTAAATTTGAATCAAAGAAACACAGATTGTCTCAGACTACAGGGAACTTCAGGAAAATTGTGTCTAGCTTATGATCACCATGTTTTGAGCACTGTTCTTGTGCATCATCATCTATAATTTCCTGATTAACTGGAGCAGTTTTAAAAGTGTGTAGATTCATGGTTTGTCCAGCTGTCTTTACCATGTTTATAGTTTTGGGAAAACAGCACGATTTTATTCACATTTGTCTTGTTTGGTTGATGAAACTTATTGAGGGATGTAATGAAGGATGTTAAGAGAGGGAGAGGCCAACGAGAACGTCTCACCATTCTGGGGAAAGGGAAGAGAGAAATATTGGAAGCCATTGAAGGAGATAGGAAATCTGTAATCCATTAGAAACTTAGATTATATGTAGTGTTCAATTATGTTTGCTTAAGGTTTAGTATATATATTTATAATGCTTGGAGGCTTATTTGGCAAGTACTCTAAACATAAGAAGAGCTAATAAATGCTTGAAGCCTTGAATTAAATACCACCTTACTCTTGATTGTAACAAGTAGCATATGTATGAGTGATTTATTACTTCGTCATGGTGAGGAGAATTCTATTATCAACTCATGTCATTTAATTTTAAAAAGGTAAATGTAGTATTTATTTGAAACCACTCTGGGCTATTTTATGTTGCACAGGCTTCTAAATGATTGCCAACTGCAGATTTTTAACTGGTTAATAATGTTTAACGTATAAAGTTCTCTTTCAGGTAAGAATTACTGCCTCATGGGCATTAGCAAACATTTGTGATTCTCTCCGAAATAAAGCATGCTGCATGGGATTGATTAGTCCACAAAATGGTGCTATATTTTCTCATTAAAGGATCTGTGTTTGAGTTTATAAGAGTTACTCTAGTCCTTGTACAAAATGTGTATTAATGGTGTTTAAACTTGCAGATCCCAAGGCAAATACACATACTATATCCCTTTTAGTCAGATGTGCTTTGCGACTAACTACTGATAATGATAAGGTAAATTTGTTTTTTTTTGACAAAAATGATTTTCATGCTTGTATTTTTTAAATGATGTGCATGTTGAGAATTTTGTGCTTAATGTAGATTTTCAAGCCAACTATGTTTAGTTACACCTATTTTCCATTGTTCTAAATAAAACACCACCTGTTGATATTGTCAAACCATTAGAAGAGGCACAACTTGATTAGAGATAACGGGGTTGCAAAATGTGTGTCTAGAAAGGATTTTCTACAGGTGATATCCTTTGTAAATAATAAATATATTGAAGAAGAGGATGCAATTTGGGCCATAACACCAAGTTGACAACTATGGCAGCCAACTCAGCAACTTGCATTGGTGGATTTGAATGTAGAGAAATAGCTTATGTGGCATGAACAAATTCTTTACAGTGACCGTGATGGGCCTCTAGCATTAAGGATTAAGCCAAGCTTAAGCTGCAGTTGGCAATAAAAATGTCGGCAATGATTGTGATTGTACAATTAACTGTAAATGGCAGAAAGCATGTGCTTATATGGGGATGAATAGTGTCTCATGGAGGATAATTGGTCAAAAATTTCGCTTTGAATATCTTTCCTGTATCACCTCTGAATAGGATTCACCAAGGTGGTTGGCACCAAGGTGTTCCATCTTTGATGTCATTTTTATTTGGCAACGAGTAATATTTATAAAGAATAGAGATGTCAATGATCTCTAATAAATTTGGGTTTGAAGCGTTCCCAAAAATAAGCAGATTGCATAGAGGTGCATGTGTGGTTGGAGGATGCACACAGTTGTTTGTGCCTCAATATGCACGTGTTTGTATGCCTTCTAAATGCATTTATTATATTGAAGTGTATAGTAATTGGTCTGTGACTGCTATGTCTATTAAGTAACGTTTTGTACTGTCAGGTGAAATCTAATGCTGTAAGAGCTCTTGGTAATCTTTCAAGATTTGTCAACTTTGAACGGAAGAGCAATGGTAATAATCACTTTGATGATTAGTTCATATATTTCAATTCTCATTTCACAACTTCATATTGGTTACATGATGGATTTTGTCAGGGGATATAGATTGGCTTGAACTAATGGTGCAAGCATTTGTTTCTTGTGTAACTACTGGAAATGTGAAGGTTTGACTTTTTGGTTGATCCGTTTCATATAAAGCAGTGTATTGCAACTAAAGCCTGTCTGCATTTTTAGCTATTTGTAATATGTCCTGATCACATCTATCTCTTATTTTGTACAGGTTCAGTGGAATGTTTGTCATTCACTGGGATACCTTTTCCTCAATGAGACATTAACACTGCAAGACATGTCCTGGTCAGTGAGCAAACTTGTCTTTATTTTTTTTTATGTTACCTGTCCCAAGTATTGAACTATCAGGGAATTTAACTAATTGTTACATTGAGTCAATTAATTTTGCATGTTTGGTTGGTTTGCGTGAATCAGTTTCTTTGGCTTGAATGACATAAGCATTTATGCATTGTGCTAGTTTCATGTAATGGATTTTGCTGGTGACTTCAGATGGACTGAACTTGTGGCTGTGCACACAAGTGTCAATTTAAGTACCTATGATCAGCTCACTTTGAATCTGATCTCTTTATCTTGTGTCAGGGCTTCTTCGGTTTACAGCATACTTCTGCTCTTGTTGCGCACTTCAACTAATTTCAAGATCAGGATAAATGCAGCTGCAGCATTAGCAGTTCCAAAATCAAGGCTAAGTAAAATATCTAACTTTTATTATATACATCTTGCCTTATTGCTTCTGTTAACTGGGAAAGAGGAACTGAGAGGGTGGGTTTGTTGTAGTTCATTGTGATCCATTTTTTATAATGATAGTACTTTGGTGCACATAATATGATGAAAAATTCATTATGTGAGGAGTTGTGGCCTTGTAGACTGAAGTTCAATATTGCTGAAATTGGCAACAAAGTTCGGGCTTTTGTTGATTTCATTTTAGTTGCTGAAATAAAGAAAAAATTAGTCCAGTGTTATAATGGCTGTAAAATGTCAGTAAGTAGACATGAAGAAAATTATATAAATAAAGTATGAAGACTATTGACAATTGATGCCCTTTTCTATGAGTATGATTAGTGTCTGTTTTATCTGTGTTTGAATGACTTTTGGAAATCAGTATGGAGATGTGTTCGCATGGGAGTTGAACAAGAAATGCAATATGCTTTGATCAAGTTAGGTTTATGACATATTGATTCCAAGCTTGAGGTGTTTTATGAGATGAACTTAAATTAGGCAGTACGATACAACCTGCAGAATTATAATTATAAAATAGATTGGCAACCAAATTAGTCTTTTCGGATATTGAGGCATGGTTATAAATATTTTGTTTTCTAGTTATTATGTTTTTGCTTGTTTATAGTTTTCCTCCTGAGTTCTTCAGTGTCATGTACTGTTTCATAAACTTGAATTAGTGTTAATATAAAACTGGCAACAAATCAACATGAATGGCGCTCAGATTGTTGGCACAGGTTTTAAGATGTGGGAGGTTTTAAATTTTGCTTTGACATAGTATATAGTCTAATCCTACAATGCTGATAATGCTGTTATGCAGATTACGGGAGCTCTTTCACTGATGTGTTGCAAGGTTTGGTGCAGATGCTTGAAAACTTTGCTACTGAACCGTTATTAGAACCTGCAAGCTTTAAGTACAAGGCAATGCTTGAAAGACAGGTAACTTATTCAGAAAAAAGCCATATATATTCATGTTTACTTCTTTCTTCTTAATTGTTCTTTTACAGCTGACATCAACCAACCTGCATGTGATTGGCCTAGCTTCATACAATGATTCTCAACCCATTAAGGATTTTCTTATTAAGGTGAGTTAAATTTATTCGAGGATTAACATATTTTTCTTTCTACTACAAGAAACTGTTGCTCTATCATCGGTATCATTGCCACTGTTGTCATCCTCATAATCTTCATATCAACAGCATCATCTTTTCCCAGTCACAGCTAACTGGTGTTGGCATTTGATTTACTTCTTTTCACATATCTATGCCAAAGCAGCCAAATACATCGAATCTGATTTTGTTTTTTGATGGGTACCTCTATCCTCACCTAAAATTATTCTTTGATTTCTAACCGCATGGCTTATAGATTTTGGTCATCGTGATTTAACTGCTAGGAGTAGATGGTATCTTCTCAGGTTATAGCTCTGTCATATTTATTAAGCAGTTGTTTGGACTTTATATTCTACTAACCAAGCGATGCATCCTTCAATTGTGTGCTAGTTACAAATAAAGCATTATGTATTTTTCAGAAGACTGTCAATGTGTTCTCAAAGACTTGGGATGAGAAAATTTAATTGTAGTTCTTGGACTTTTATATTGGTTGAATGGTGTCTTTGATGCTGACTAATTCACTGTTGCAGAAAGGAGCATTTTTGGAGGAGTGGCTCCATGCATTGTGCTCTTCTTTACCAGACGAAAGTACTTGCAAGTTAGTGACTGATAGTGTTTCTGAAATACAGAAGAAAGAGTCAACGGCCAATGAAAAGAAAACAATGATATCTGCAGCAATGTTATCTTTGCTTGACATTTACAGAAGCTGTGGTCACCAGAGTCTCATTCTGAGGTTTGAGAATTTAGTGAAGTCCTTATCTTGATGTTGATAGGCCTAAAACGTCAGACTTGGTGTTCATAGTTTTGCTCAGTCATCAATCCCAAGCGACAGGCATAATGTGGCAGTCAGATGCATGATGTAAGTTATATAGTCTGCTGCTGTTGGTAGCTCGCCCTTGTCATTGGCAGATTTTAGTGTTGACGGTTTTTATAGGATGCTGGAAGCAAGAAAATTCATTCTGCTGGAAAATTAAAACAATTGCTCAAATGCTTTCTCGTGCAATACCTCCAAAATGTTGGAAGTGAATTCTATTGATCCATCAACAGATGACAAAGTTGGCATTGATTGCGAAATTGTTTTGGGGAATCTCTAGAATCAGTTTTAATTTGTGGTGTGCCTTCATGGCTTCTTCAAGCAAGCTAGGGCTAGCAGGAGCATGTCAGTTGTCATGTCGAAGGGTCGGATTTAAGTTCGGAGGATAAATGCATGACTCCCAATGCTACACAAATCTAAGTGAGTGTGAATATTACTTCACTAGCAAAAAGGCTCTTTGGTAATATAAATGCATCATTTTTTAATGTACAGTTATTTGGAAAAATGTCTTGTTTATCTTCTTTAATTTCTTAATGGATGGCATTATGTTATGAAACAATGAAGGCTAATATAAAGGACCTTCCAATGCATTTATAAAAAACATTTGTTCAACTGGTACCTCAGGAAACCATGCAACTATTTATTTCCAATTTCTACCCAAGGATTTGATAAGCTCTTCTAGGGTTCTATCAATCTTTTTTTGTTCTGTTCTATTCTTGTGTTGGGCGGCTTATTTGCTTTCTCTTTGGATGCAATATCATAACCATGTAATTTTTACATTACAAGCATTATTGCACTTGGTGATTGATATTATACTTCATCTAATGCTTACTCCTTGCCATGCAGCTCCCTCAGATTGGTTTCTGTAATTGCGTTTAATCGCTGTTGTAGTGACAACAATGGCAAGAAACTCGATCACTGAGCATTTCCCAGGACGATTAAATTGGTCTCTGCGCATAAACTTTTGTTATTAAGAAATAGTATGAATAGAATCAGCGTCAAATTTTTAGACACCTTCACCCTCAATCTTGTTCATATGCTCTCTTCAGCATCTTCACAGCAAGTAACAAATGTTTCGACCTCAAATAACAGGGAGGGTGATCTTTCTGTTCAAAAGATCAAACACGTTGGGCATTCAACATAACTATTTACCATTTAAAATTTTTTACCATAATTAAATTGTTTACTGAATTTATAAGAGTTTATTATAATTGAGTTTTGACATAATTCATATATTGTAAAAATTCCGCCGCTTTATAGATAACAAACTAATGACATTAATTGAGTAGTTAAAAATTGCACTTGTCTAAAAAAAATACTCACTAACAAAAGTATAGTAAATATTCCAACTGTCCAAAATAGTGTTATAAGTTAGAAAATAAGTAAATAAAAATTCCAAAATTTCATCAAAGCACTACTTTTATAATTAAAAGTTTTAAGTTAGGGTTATAGGTGGGTTTTATAATTATATATAAATAACTAAATAACCAATGGTTAAATTGGTAAAACATTTACGGACAGAGCCTTTTTTTGCCATCATTTGTGTTTAAAATAGGCTCGGTTAAATTATTCAATTTTTTCAATGCTTTCTTTTTTCATTATTTTTGTTCCATTTAATTTAAAATGGTTGGCAAATTGGCATATTTTATATTCATTTAAAGTTTTATAATAGCTAAGATTCAAAATAATAACCCTCCCCACAAAAAAATTAAAAAAAATTAAATAAATGCCCAAAAATACAAAGTCAGGTTATGGGTGGTGTGTACGTACGAGGCTGAAATCCCCATGCATGCATGGCATTCATGCGGTTACGAGACAAGGAGAGACGAAAGTAACGCGATGGTCGGGATGGTGAAGGCAGTGAGCTTTTTATGCCTCGTCCTTAGCCTTTTATTATCTACCTCTCTTCTTCAACCTTCCTTCCGATCTCCTCCTTTCTCTCCCCCCTCTCTTCCTCTCCCTTCCTCTATCTCTTGACATGACCTGCTCATATAATATCTAACATCTTGTTTTTATTTGTTTGCACATGATTCTATGGTTTTATAACTTCTCTGGTTTCCCCCTAGTGTTAATTTATCAAGTGGAGGGAACCTTCTTTTGGGTATGTATTCGTCTTCATTTAATTTAATTTTTTGCTATTGTTTTGGTATTTGGTTATGCTCTTTTTAAATTTGGGCTCCATTGATTATTGTTGTTCCATGATTAGTTATTATGTATCTAGATTTGAGAATTACAAATCAGAGAGTAATAGTATTGACGGTGAACAACAGCTACATCAAGTTTGTATTGCTAGCTCTTATGGGTTGTCTTACCATTTTTGTGTCATCAATTTAGCTCTTCTTTTGCAGAGGCCATGGCTAGGGAATACAATGGATCTCCCAAGCCTTACCAACTAGAAGCAAAAAGAAGACAACTCACCAGAGTTTTAGCAGGTAGCGGTCTGTGTGCCCTCTTCTATGTGCTGGGTGCTTGGCAGATCTCTTCACGTTCACCATCAGACCTCTCACAAATCGAAAACAGGTTAGGATGTGATGTGGGCTCAACCAAGAACACCCCTCCACATCCTCCCTCTTGATTTTGAATCCCATCATCAAGTAGCCCAAAATGAATCCATTATAAATGGTGGATCAACACAGAAGTTCCAACCTTGCCCCATGAACTTTAGCGAGTACACTCCATGCCAGGACCCAAATAAAGCTAGGAAGTTTGAGAAGAAGATGTTGATGTACAGAGCGCCATTGCCCAGCTAAGGAAGATAAGGTCTTGTGTTTGATTCCTGCTCCACCCAAGTACAAGAATCCCTTCAAGTGGCCAAAGAGCAGGGACTATGCTTGGTATGATAACATTCCTCACAAGGAGCTTAGCATTGAGAAGGCTGTTCAGAATTGGATCCAAGTGGAAGGTGACAGGTTTAGATTCCCAGGTGGGGGAACCATGTTTCCAAGAGGTGCAGATGCGTATATTGTTGATGACATTAACCAGCTCATTTCCTTGACTAATGGGAAGATCAGAACTGCCCTTGATACTGGATGTGGGGTAAGATCAGCTTTATAAACACTAAGATTTCCTAGCTAGTTCAAATATGCTGTAATACATTATCATCTCCCTCTCACTACCAGGTAGTTGAACATTAGTGTTTTACGTCTAAATTTGATATAAACTTAGGATTATGTCACAACTTCCATCTTACAATTGAATGACACACTTTATCTTATGGCAAAATTCTTTTTGGTGCCTATAGGTTGCTAGCTGGGGAGCTTACCTTCTCAAGAGAGACATACTGGCCATGTCATTTGCACCAAGAGATACACATGAAGCTCAGGTGCAATTTGCTCTCGAAAGAGGTGTTCCAGCTATGATTGGTGTTCTGGCTTCAGAAAGAATGCCTTATCCTGCCAGAGCATTGATATGGCTCACTGCTCTCGCTGTTTGATTCCTTGGTTTGATTATGGTAAGACATCATTGTATACTACTCACCTCTATGTACCATTTACTGATTTCTTGATTGGAAAGATGGTTGTGTCCAACAATTTCATGGGCATATATATATACATATGCTTGTTCTTGTAATACAGATGGACTATATTTGATAGAAGTGGACAGAGTTCTGAGGCCAGGAGGTTACTGGATTCTATCTGGACCACCAATCAGATGGAAGAAATACTGGCGAGGGTGGGAGAGAAACTGAAGAAGACTTGAAGGAAGAACAAGATGCCATTGAGGATGTTGCCAAGCGCGCTTGTTGGAAAGGTGGTTGAGAAGGATGATCTTGCAATCTGGCAAAAGCCTTTCAATCACCTCGAGTGCATCCAAAGCAGGAAGGTCTACAAAACTCCTCATATGTGCAAAGATGACAATCCAGATGCTGCTTGGTATCAATACTTGTTCCAACCATGTTAAAGAAATTTTGATTATTCCAGGTTTATCCAAAGACTTGCACTTATAATGTTTCTATTCAACTGGTTGCAATAGGTACAAGAAGATGGAAACTTGCATAACCCCTTTGCCAGAGGTAAACAATGAAAATGAAGTAGCTGGTGAGGCTGTGGAGAAATGGCCTGAAAGAGCTTTATGTTGTTCCACCAAGAATAAGCAGTGGATCCATTCCGGAATCACTCCCCAGGTGTTCGAAAGTGACAATGAGCTATGGAAACAAAGAGTGGCACATTACAAGGAAATCATTCCTCCCCTTGCCAAAGGCAGATTTAGGAACATCATGGACATGAATGCACACCTTGGAGGTTTTGCTGCTGCAATCCTCAGATACCCTTCTTGGGTCATGAATGTTGTCCCTGCAAATTCAAAAGATGACACTCTTGGAGCCATCTTTGAAAGAGGGCTCATTGGTACATACCAAGATTGGTGCGAAGCTTTCTCAACATACCCAAGAACTTATGATATGATCCACGCAGCTGGTGTTTTCAGTATCTACCAGGACAGGTATCATCTACTCTTATTCTTCATCTTTACAAATCATGGATACTTGCTCAAAGATGTGATAGACAGCAACCATTTTTACTTTTTATGAATCAAATTATGGATTATAAAGGGCATTGACATGAACAGGTGTGACATCTCATGTACTCTATTGGAGATGGACCGGATTTTGAGACCAGAAGGCACTGTTGTATTCAGAGACACAGTGGAAGTCCTTGTGAAGGTACAGAGCATAACAGATGGAATGAGATGGAAGTCTGAGTTCATGGATCATGAGGATGGACCCTTCAACCCAGAAAAATCCTTGTTGCTGTGAAGCAATACTGGACTGGTGAAGCACTTGATTGAAGAAGCTCTAGGAATCAAGTCCTTCCCCTTCCAACTTTTCGGAGGCTTGGCATGGAAGTATAACATGATTGAGCTTTTTATTGTTTGTGCTTTTGTTTATTTTTTATTGTTAGTCATTAAGCTTATTATATGAATCCATTTTACGAGCCTAAATGAATTTAGTCCAAAAATTTTACACTTGATCTAATCTAAAGACCTTTTTGAAGTGAAATATAAAGGGTCTAAGTCATTTGTTCAAAATAATTAATTAAAAAATATTAACTAATAATAAAATCTTATAATCTATTCCACCTTAAAAAAATTTATTTTTAGAATTCTTTCTCATAATTTACATGCTATTTGATTCGAATCTTCGTTTAGAAAGATCATGATCATCTAATATGGTATATGATGTCAGGTTTCCTCTCGTACTACCTGTAACAACTTGACCCAGTGTAATGACCGGGTATAATATAACGGGCTAAATTCACATAAAATTAGTATTATTCATATTATTAGTATTATTATTATTATTATTAGTATCAGTATTAGTATCGATATTAGTATTAGTATTAGTATTAGTTCTAGTTCTATCTATGCCATGATTGGTTTTGCCCGAGAGTATTCGACTTTGGGATGGGCTCGAACACCCTAGGGTTTTGAACATTAGATATGGTAAAATTTGAATTGTATGTGACCCTTTAGGATTGTCTTGAGACATGTTTGATATAGAGTGTGAGCTGCTTGTGTAAATTGCATACTTTTAAAAATTTGGATCGAATATAGTTATGAGACCTTTGGAATAATTAATTAATTATTTTTTTTATATTTTAAATAAAACTTCATCACGCTTTAAACACTGTATACCCCAAACCCTCTTCAAAATCTGATAAAACTTAAACTTTTTGTACCACTTCAACTTGTAACTGATTTTAAAATCTGAATTTTTTTATTATTTTTGTTGAAAATTAAGGTATTTTTAATCGATATTTGAATAAATTTCAATATTTAAAATAAATATTGTACATGAAAATATTTTTAATGTATAATAAAATATTTTATTCATTGTTTTACAATCTGGTATGATTAAACTAGACACGTCACCGTACAAAATCTGGTATGATACTTGAAACCTTGCATTTACTTTTATTTGGTTTGGTTTGGTTTGTTGGCACGATCGGATCAAATATTAAATCAAATTCGACTCGATCTGCCCCCAATCCATGAATGTAAAACGAATTTTAGTTTCGAGTTTGGATCTGATATGGTAAATTTAATAATGGTGATATTTAGGAGCAAAATATGAATATACATTTTGTGTTTGGATCAAATATTTTTTCACAGTTTGTACATTGTGCAGACACGTGGCAGTACTATGTAAGTCCTATTATAAGTACTCAAGTTGATTCAAATTCCAGTTGAGGTGAGGTAGTTTGATTTTAATTTTGCTAATACTCTTCTTTGCATAAATTTTAAAATTCAAAACATCTCAAATTGGTATAATTATATTTTTATTTTTATTTAAAATACTTATCATGCCATGTTACTTCATAATTTTAAGTAAATTCCTTGAACTTATGATCCCATTTTTTTTCATATGCAATATAAAATATGAGGTCGAGTTGAATTGGGAAGGCAAAAACTAAATCCCCCTCGTTTGAATTTGCGTAGACCATCAAATCAAAATTTTGTCGAGTTATTTTATTTCAAGTCGAGCTCTAAATTAAAATTTTCACCAAATTTGGATGGGTGGGGAATCTCATTCATAATAATTTGTTAACAAATTTGCATGTAGTTCACTACCTTACAAATTATTACATTCACGTGAAAATAACATAAAATTTACTAGCAAGTAAATTTTAAATTCACATAAAACAATTTGCATGTTTGACTAAGACTCCCCACCCGCCTAACCAATCGGTTCATTAATAAATTCGTATGTAGTTCACCAATGCGCAAACCATTATAATTATGTAAAATTATAATTTAAACTTATTAACAGGTAAATTCCGGTTTACATTATATTTACAAATAAAATACCATTCATGCTATAAATTACTTACATTATTTTCATAGTAAATATCATTCATGATGTAAATCTATTTTAACCGATAAATCACACTCACATTTTCAACTAATTCCCAATTAATTAGTTCAATTTATTAACAAATTTGTATGTAATAATTCACCAATAGATAAATTTTGACATTCACATCAACTTGTACAAGTGGGTTCCTAATTTACAATATATATACATATCTACTACTCTTATATTAAACAAAAAGAAAACTCAATACTCATTATTTGCCTCTGATTAAAAATAAGAGATACAATGAATCAAAATATAATAAAAATATAAATATAATATAATTAAATTATTATAATATATCCGCTCGTTAAATTTAGATGTATCTTTAAAATATATTTAATAAATTAAATAATTATAATTTGTCTTTTTATTTAACAAAAAAATTATTTATAAAATTCAGATTTTTCTGTAATATAAATTGCCCATGTCCGGTTATTATTCACAGTAGAATCACATTCACATCCCCCTCTTCAATCTAGGAGCAGTCCCAAGATCTAATCGCATATAAGTTCCCATCACATTGGAAGCCGGAGCAGACATCGGATCGTGGTCGTCGGTGGAGATGGTGGTCTGGCCATGGCCGCTCCTCTGCCTCTCCCTCCCCTTCCTCTTCTCGTCCCTGGTCTCTCTTTTCCCTTCCCCTTTCCAATGCTCCGTTTTGTTTGCTGCTAATTGCTCGTTGATTCCGATTCGTGTGTATTGTTGTTAGACTTTGGTGCTGCTTGTTGGCGTTGCGACTTTTTTGTTGGAGTATGTGAGGCGGACTGAGCGAGACCGTGGGTGGTAAAGCTTTCTTTCTTCGTCTTTGTGTAATAAAGATGATTTTTTTGTGTGCGTATATATTTGAGAATTTTTGGAATTGATGTGCGGCAGCTCGTATGCGTCTTCGGAGGCTTTCTTTGAAGATCCAAATTCGATGGAAAGAGTACGTTTTTAAAAAATAAAAAATAAATTTATGGTATTTTTTTACTGCATATGTTTCAATAAGTTTGTTTAATGTGTCCATTCTAGTTGTTTTTGGATTGATCGTCAACTTTCTTTATGATTTTTTACTTGAATTTGATGCTTGCGTAATTGTATTTTTATAGGCATTAACATTGTATGTAGAAAAT
This sequence comes from Piper betle, assembly GCA_033002965.1. Lineage (NCBI taxonomy): Eukaryota > Viridiplantae > Streptophyta > Magnoliopsida > Piperales > Piperaceae > Piper > Piper betle. The sequence continues at coordinate 70,357 of JAURVB010004740.1, forward strand.
CGGGGGACAACTGTTTAATCTTTAAAATAGTGACACTGTTGTACAAATTTCTTGTGGTCCCTTTCCATAAGTTTTTCATTTTTGTATAGCTCAATAAAAAGGCTCCACTTTGGGTATAAAAAGCAAGTGTACAAAGATTTTGACGAGAAAAGTTACTAGGTGGTCTAAATTGTCATCGTATGCGGGGACTTTATGTTTGATACGTTATGCACTTTTAGCTGCAAATTATCAAAATAGTTCATTCGAGTCTCAGTTTTTAAAGCTCTTCAACAGGTTCCTTGCCCTTCAATATTGGATGCTGCCGATAAATTTTTGAGTTTGGTTATACCTGCCTTTAATGAAGAGTATAGACTTCCACGAGCTTTGGATGAGACCATGGAGTGAGTAATGTTACTGTTCTGTGCATGTAACAATTTATTTATTATGAATATGATGTGCTTAAAATTGATTACATATTATTCTCGCAGATGGGTTTCTTTATTCATAATAAGCTAGTCATTTTTGTTTACGTGACTTCTTACCCACTTTAACTTATTGTTCTCAGGTATCTTAAAAAACGTGCTGAATTAAATCATTCCTTTACTTACGAGGTATTATTTGTTTTAGATTCATTGCCTTGAAATATTGTTCTGGAGATAGTTGAATTTGAAAAATATAATGGTAATTGCATTTTTACGATGACTTTAAGAAACATCAAATGTTGGGTAGTGCATTCTAACTCATACTATTACCTTTTCTTGAAAGCTGTAAAAAGTAGCGTTTATAATTGAACTACATTACTTGAGATGATTTTGCTACCTACCTTTATATACATCTGCTTATGCATAATGTTCTGACTGTTAAGATTATGTTGCTGAGGCTGTCTTGCTGGTGCCGAAAATGCCTGGTTTAGGGGTTCTTCTGCTAAATACTAGTTGTGTAATTGGAGTAAGAATTTCTTATGATAATATGACAAAATTTTATATAGGTTTTATTATTTGGGTGGTGCTAAGAGTGCCTTGGATGGACATTTGGTATTCAGTGCATTTTTGTGCTGTTTTCTCTTTTTACGGTCATTATGGCTTGTCTATTCCAATAAGTGATGGACTGGATTTGGGGAACTTAGTCCAGCTGGTTTGTAGCATAAACAACACTGTCAGGGACATTTCTTAAATTGAAAGGCACCTGTGGCATAAGTCCTAAATATTATTAGGATGGAATAGATTTATTCTGATCAGCTGGCATGGCAATACAAATATTTCAACACAGTCAAAATATGCTTCTTCATTGACAGTAAAAAGTTGTCTATCTCCTACATAATTATCTGAAGGAGCCTGCAGACTCTACATTGTTTACCCATAAAATTCAAGTATTAATTGTTTCTTTTATTAATTGCTAGAATAGCAATTTTATTATGTCGTTTTTGTATTTTCTGATTGATAATTGTTTCTAGAATTCTATTTTTTTCGATATTACTTTTTTCTTTTTCTGACTTTTGTTCCTAAAATATGTTTTAGTAACGTTTTTTGACCAGGTGATAATTGTTGATGATGGTAGTACTGATGGAACCCAGAGAATTGCCTTTGATTTTGTAGAGGAAGTACACAATTGATGTAGTTCGGGTTTTCTCCTCTTGGAAAAAATTGTGGAAAGGGTGAAGCTATTAGAATTGTGAGCAATTTTCATATTAAGTTCTCTTAGATATATTGACTTCTATATTTCACATCTCTTTGCAACAGCATGATAATTTTGTTGATATTTCACATTACAGTTTGTGTTTGAGCTATTTCCCAATAATATGCAAAATGAGTATCAGAACTATTGTCCCATCTTTTACTTTCATTTTTTTATGGTTGATCCTCACATCTTGCTTAAACCTTGCATATGGAAGATTGCACATAATCACAAAAATGTACAAATGTCCAAAAAAATGATCTCGCTAAATATTTATGATTTGGATGAGACTGCATCAGTTTTTTAGTGGGAATAGTCCACCTTGAGGGTGTTTCTTAGTACTTTGTAAGCTTTCCATACAATTGGACAGGAATTAACAAAGGCTTTAATATCTGAAAGTGTTGGAAAATAGGGGATGCTTCATGCACGTGGTGAGCTCCTTTTGATGATGGACGCAGATGGTGCAACTAAAGTTTCTGATCTTGAGAAGCTTGAACGTGAGGTATGGTTTTGATATTTTGCATAATCCATGGTTTCCTCAAAACGTTCTTTGTTGATTGTTTTATTTTTGGACAGATTAAAAATTTAGCTGAGAAGGATATTCAAGCAGGGAAAGGAGCAGATAATGGGCTTGAAGTTGGGTGTTTCTGATGCGGCAGTTGTAGCCTTTGGTTCACGTGCTCATCTGGAGAAACAGGCTCTCGCTACTGTACGGAACATTAGCAATATCTGCTTTCTTTTTATTCATATAATCAATGGATGTTTAGTAGATTGTGGGTTGGCAACTGTAAGAATCACTGTGATCATCATTTTGGTCATCATCGCACTTAAGCATTTTCAAGTTGGCTGGGTTAATAGATAGACTGTCCAGTTTGTTCAGATGTTGGTTATTCTAATTTCTTTCTTGAGGTTCTTTAACTTCTAAATGCTTTAAGGTTGAGCCGAACAGAGAGGAACAACTACATTTATTGTTGTCGTATCCAACATTGTTCTTTATACTGTTGTCGCTGTCTGGTGGAACTGAACTAGTTCTTTGTTGGGTTTAGAGTGTGAGTTCATCTGAATTCACTGTGAATTTTACCTTTTCAGCGTAAGTGGTACAGAAATTTATTGATGAAGGGATTTCATTTTGTAGTCTCTCGGACTGCAGGTTCGGGAGATTAAAGATACGAGGTTGGTTCTGAGACCTCTTTCTCCATTACTTGTCCTCATCTCATATGGCATTTTGTCTTCTTCTTTCTGAGTGTGTTCTTTACCTCACAGTGTGGGTTCAAGATGTTGCCAAGGACTGCTGCAAGGAAGCTGTTTACAAACATGCGCTTGAAAAGGTGCATTAGTATATTCTAATCACGAATAGCTAACTGCTGTTGTAGACTGTTCATATCTGCAATCAAATTGGAGACAGTGCTTTCTAGAATATTGTAGAGCATGATAGAATTTTTCGTTCAGGTTCTTTTAATAACACTGTTGTATGTATCTATGAAGAAATTTACCATTTTTCCATTTTTTCATTTCTGATTTCACATAAGTCACCTTTGTCCGTTAACTTCTTTATGTAAGTTTGAATCTTATGGGAGTAGTCTGATTCAGTCGTAGTCAAACCATAATAACAACTAACTTTCTCTGACACAATTTGTTGTCTGATTCATCCCGGAGGATATGATCAATTTTTAAATTACACTTTGAAAAATAAGCATAGGAATTTGAGTTTTCTACTGAGGTTGACAATTCGATTATTTCGCATTCTTTGGTTTTCGTATGTCATATTGTTAGTCTTTTTGCATGTGCCTTTGGGTCAGTTATCTCTTTGTTGATCCCTTTCGTTTTTTAAACATAGTCTGAGCTTGATCTTTTGATTGCATCTCCACTTTTGGTGAGAGATTTATAAGAGGAGCTTATGTTGATTTGGTTGATCCATATTGTGTGTGTGTGTTTGATGTTTCAATTCACTCTTTTGACAACAAATTCTATTCTTTTTATTTCATTTATCATTGAATTTGCAATTTCTTATACGAGTAAAAACTTGTGTGTTTGTGTGCATCTTGTTATCAGGGCTAATTGAACTTTGTGAAATATCACAGGTGGTGCTTTGATGTTGAACTGGTCTATTTATGCAAAAAATTTAAAATTCCTATGGCCGAGATATCTGTCAATTGGTCTGAGATTTCTGGGTCTAAAGTTCGTCTAACTAGTATCTTGCATATGCTGTTTGAGCTTGTTCTCATTCGTGTTGGATACGGGCTTGGTTTATGGAAGATTCATGCTTAGTGTCAAGACCCCTGTGGTAGGGTGCCCATATAACTCAGAGAAGCCTTTGGTTTCTGATGATGCAAAGTCTGCAACTGATTGCCACGTATAATCAATGATATGGGGGAGGAATTGCTTCTGTAACCATGACAGTGTAAGTGACAAAATTTTCAAGCTTTGTAGGATCAGTTACTCAGAGCCTCTCTTAGCTGGAGTTGAAGTAGAGAGGGGTAGAAATTTAAGGTGCTAGAGAGGGGTAGAAACATTAGCTTCTCTTACATTTAATATTTTTGGAACACCCTTTTGTAAGGTGCTAGAGAGGGGTAGAAATTGTTCACAAGTATTAATTATGGTTAAGTGTGAACATTGAGCATGTTTAATCACATTAGCATTATGTTTAAATGTTTTACTTGCATCTGCCAAATGCTAATGTTTGCAATGTTGGAACTATAATGAACCAAAAGGACTGTTTGTCAAATTAAGTTTTTGCAAAGAGCATATCTCAATATTTCCTTTTGCAGCGGATTATCGAAATCATTACAGTAATATTATCAATGTCAATGAATTAATGTCCCTAACTCTTAGCTTAGATATGATTATGGGTAGATATTATGATTATAGGAACAATTGTAGCATTCATCTTTCGTGCTTTGGAAAAAAGAATTGTAGCATTCATCTATAGCAATTAATCATAAGTTATACGATCGTTGGTGAATTTAAGCATGGTTTTATGGCGTATATGATGAAGAAGCAAATCTTCGATATAGAAGTTGTAACTAATTAACTATGAATAGCTTTGTAAAAAAACAGAAAAAAAGCTATGAATAACCTAAAAAATCATTATGAATTGCTGATCACTATAAAATGATCATTGATGCCACCACAATGTACTGGCTATACTAGAGTTTAATTGGGCATGGATTTTACATCACCAGATGATGATCTTAGCATTTAATCCAATATAAAACAATAAAAAAGGTAAGATTTTACTTCGGATGATTTTCCTGTTACGAAATAAAGTGATCATAAACTACTATCAAGTATAATTACAATATTCAACAAGGATCAACCCTCGTTTGCCATTATTTCAGAACAAGAAATCCTTAAATCGATCAAAAATTGACGAAACCTGAAGGTAGGAAATCAAGTTATAGGAAGACTTGTAAGATGGTATTCATTGCACATACATAAGTTACGCAAGAACAAACAAGATTAATAATCTCTCACCTTAGTTTCAAAACCTCCATTTCTGCACCTGCTCTTGACATATTGATTTGCTCTTCACCAAGTAGTGATCTGCTGTGAATCATAAGTAGAATAAAAGGACTGTTTTTGGCAGATTACTCCCCTTACCAATCTATGTTTCGGTTGTCAAATGAATAATCTGGTTATAAACCTCGTACAATCCAAATAGCTCGAGCAGCAATTTCTAAGTTTTTTCTTCTTTGACAGCAGTAGCTTTCTTAGCTTTTGTCCCGCTAAATACTTTAAGAATTTCACCATGATTGCGAATGTGATGGGGGCACTTGTATAGTAAATCCTGAGCTTCGGAGTGCCTCCCTTCCTTGAAAAAGGCTTCAAAAACTCGCAAATACGATGTAGAAGATGGGTATTGCTTCACACTCAATACTTTGAAATACTCCACTGCGTCGTGCACAGTCCCGAACTTTGAGATATATTTAACAAACGCATCAGCGTATGGTGGATAATTATGCTTTTTCATCAATCGCAAAACATTCAGAGCTTCTTCAAGCTTCCTTACCCCTAGCAGTCTCTCAATCAAGAACTTATATGTAGCTTGCCATGGCCTGATCTTGGCCACACCAGCCAGTTCAGTGACCATTGTGTATGCTCCATCCACCTTGTTCTTACCAAGCAATCCCTTGACCAGAACCTGTAAAAGATCAGCGTCAGCCTCGCACTTCTTGTCGATCATCTTTGCATAACAAGCCAGTGCCTGATCAACCTCACCAAGAAGGCAGTGCCCTTGTATCAAAATAGTCCATGTCTTCAGATCAGGAGTGCAACCCAGCTCCTCCATGTCATCCAACACTCTGCAAGCCTCCTGCAACTTCCCGAACTTGCACAGGCCAAACACTAGCTGGCTGTAAGTGATATTGTCTGGCTCATAGCCAGCTTCTCTCATGGTCTGCACAATTCTCTCTGCCTCATCAAATCTCCCCATACCAGTGAACGCCCGATGTATCCCATCATAGAAAGATTTAGTAGTACAATACCCAGATGCCTCATAAGTCCTGATAACCCTAGACACCAGCTCAAAATCTGCATCATCGCACATAGAGAACTGCCTCAGAAGATCACCACAATCATGAGCTGACGGCTTATACGGCCCTCCCATCATCATCTCATAAAGCTCCACAGCTTCATTCATCATCCTCTTCTTCCTAAAGTGCCTAAAAAGCTTAATGTAAGTATCAATATCAATGTCAAAACCCTCACTCTTCATCTCCTTCACCAAATCCCAAAACTGGCCAACCAAGCCATTCTTCCCAAGAATCCTCACCATGACATTGTAGGTAGTGGAGCTGTGTTTGTAACCACCTCTTTCCAGCCCACCCGCCCACCGGAAAAACCCCATTGCCTTATCAGGCTCCCATTGCAGCGCCCTCAAAATTCTCAGACACATTTTATCAGACACCGAGAGTGCAACCTCCTCCAGCCCTTTCTCCACCCCACCACCAAATGCCGATCCGCGGATCGCCTCGACCGCTGCATTAAAGCCCGCGTCCGACTCCCTCTCCTCGGTCCGCCGACGATAGAACTCGCCGAGCGCCGCCGCCTCGCCGGCCATCTTCCCCTCGGCGAGGCGGCCGGCGAGCGTCTCGTAGGTCTCGCGGTCCATCTCAAGCCCTCTCTCGGACATCTCGGAGAGCAGAGCCCAGAACTCCTTGGCCCAGTCCTTCCTGGCCAAGATCCGGAGCATGAGAGCGTAGGCCGTCTCCCCGAGCTGCGCTGGGCTCCGGGTCTCCACCCACCGGAACAGGTCCAAGGCCTTCGCCGGTGCATTGTCGAGGGCCTTGAGCCCGTAGACCACCGACTCCCGGCTGAGCTTGGAGGCGACCATGCCGCCGAGCTCCTCCGCCGGCGCGGCGGAGGAGAAAGGAGCGAGCTTTGGGATGGGGGAGGTGGGAAGTCGGGGAAGGGTGGGGTGGGATAGGAGAAGGGAGGCGAGGGCTTTGACGGGTCTCGCCATGGATGGAGCTCTGGCCATGGCTTCTTCCCCCTTCCTCCTTACCCCTTGCAAAAACCCTAACGCATCACAATTTTAAACCTTTTGAATTTGTATTATATTTCTGGACTGGAAGAGAGCGCCGGCACAATTTATAGTATATATATTATATGGGTAAATCTGAAAGAGAGCTCGGGTAGAAAAAATTTTCGGCCCGACCTCTCTATTGTTAAAAAAAGATCCTGAAATGTGGGCGATGGCGCTCTGACTGTGGCGCCACCCTCACTCCCTCCTCGTCGCTCCCCCCACCGCAGATGCCCCACTCTCCCCCGACCCTACGTCATCCTACCCTACGCAGCCAGGCTGAGTGTGTGTGTGTTGGGGGGGGGGGGCGCGCGCGATAGGGTTGAGGGAGAGTAGGGTGGAAGGGCATCCGCGGCGGGGCGGCGATGCGATTGAGCAGCGGCGCCGGTATTTTGAGATTTTTTTAATAATAGATTTGGGCACATATTTTATTTTATTTTTTTAAATAAATTAGATTTTGGTCGTCCTTATAATCGGATGACCTAGATTAAAGCTCAGCCATCCTTATTATATATAAGTGCCCATTGGGTGAACTAATGGAGTCAGTAGCTAAAATCCTAAAATGTCGGCGGCGACACTTGACTGCATTATTGCCGCAGACGCTACCCTCCGCGGTTGTTGCCCTATCGGGGGGGTGGGGCTGTGACACCCTTCCTCCCCACTCCCTCCTCGCGCTCCCCCCGCCGCAGACGCCCCCTCCGCCCCACTCCCCCTTAACCTTGTTGTCCCATCCCTGTAGCCAGACCGTGTGTGTGTGGTGGGGGGGCAGGGTGGAAGGGCGTTTGTGGTGGGGCGGCGACACAGCTGAGTGGCAGTGTTCGTATTTTGAGATTTTTTTTAATAACAGATCCAAGCACTCAAATTATATTATATTTTATTTTATTTAAATAAATTAAATTTATGTCGTTTATATAATCAGATAGTCCAAAATAAAACTTAGCCATCCTTATTATATATAGTGCCTGTTGGGTGAACCAATGGAGTCGGTAGCTAATGTTCCTCTAAAGCATTTCTCTTTTTAATATTAATGGATAGCGAGAAAATCAAAATCAATAACAACAATGGGATTATAAAAATAAACTGTGATATCAATAGCAGGGGTGACATCAAAGCTTGCTGCAATTATATCTTTGGAGTGATCCTTTATTGATGATGTTAGATATGGTGATATACCAGTGTCGTGAACCATTAGACAACATCGCTGCAATATATTTGTAAGATTTATTTTTTTAGTGAATCAGTTGCTCGGACTTATATAATGTTTGTACGCAAAAGATCTTATCTTATTTATGAGACACACTGTTTATCATAAACAAGGGTGCAGCAATGGGCGTAGCTAAGTAAGGCGTGATTAAAAATTTTCGGAAAGCATTCACGCACCGGACATTTCATCGGACCGACGAGCGACTCGTGCAGATAGCCGAATATTACGACAGCGACGCCCTCGTCAAACGCATTTATTACACTCACCTCCCTCCCAATTTCAATTTCACAACTTACTCCCCAGCGCAAACTATACACGCACCTCCCCCCCCCCACCCTCTTCACCATCACCGCCGGTCCGCCGTCACCGCCGCCGCCTGCAATTTGTCGATTCGGTGAGGTATCTACGCCCATTTTCGATTGCCGATGATTGTGTGATTTGATTCGAGCAATTCTTGCAGGGTATCGATTGTTTTGCTGCTGCTTGTTTTTGAGCTCGGTGTGATTGAATCTGTGTGATATGGTGGTAACGTGTTGATTTTCGAGCTCCCCGCAGCATTTACGGTGGATGTTGGGTGGAAAGATCGAGTCTTTTTTGGGGTTTGGGTTTGGGGGAGGTAGGTCATGGAGGGGGCTTGTCGGGGGCGAATTTGATGGCGGATCACTACGGCATGCTCGATTTGCACGCCCCTGTGCATCGGCGACAGCAGCAGCAGCAACAGCATCCCAATCCGCTGCATCACCAGCAGCATGACTTCCCGATCGCCGGCGGAGGTGGGGTTCATGCCGGGCAGGATTCCGACCACCCACCGGCGAGGCAGCCGAGGAACTGCACCAGTGACGAGGATGACCCGAGCAACAATGAGGAAGAGCCGGCCAAGGGGGAAGAAGAACTCGCCGTGGCAGCGGATGAAGTGGAGCGATGGGATGGTGCGGCTGCTGATCACCATTGTGTCCTACATTGGGGAGGATGCCAGTTCACCGGATTGTGGGAGGAGGAAGCTTGTGCTTTTGCAGAAGAAGGGGAAGTGGAAGTCGGTCTCCAAGGTGATGGCGGCGAGGGGGTGCTATGTGTCTCCCCAGCAGTGTGAGGACAAGTTCAATGACTTGAACAAGAGGTATAAGCGTCTGACGGATGTGCTTGGGCGTGGCACGTCTTGCAAGGTTGTGGAGAATCCGTCGCTGTTGGATTCGATGACGCATTTGTCCGAGAAGGTGAAGGAGGATGTGAGGAAGATTTTGAGCTCGAAGCATTTGTATTACGAGGAGATGTGCTCCTACCACAATGGGAACCGACTGCATTTGCTGAATGATCCCTCTTTGCAGCAGTGTTTGCAGTCTGTTCTGAAAGGTAGTGATGAGCAGGATGCCGGAAAGGATGCCGGAGATGAGAAAGATGAAGATGATTTGGATGATGGGGATGATGATGATGATGATGATAATGTTAATTTACAAGGTGGGCATGCCACAAAGAGTGCGGCTTTGCATCATAATTTGGAGGAAGAAAACGTGTGGGGGCCGGGCCATTTGAATGCCCATGAATGTGGGAAGCGGGTGGTACAGGAGAACCAGATGATTGAGATGAATGAACCAATGCGGAGGCAATGGATTAAACAGCGGTTGTTGCTGTTGGAAGAGCAAAAGCTGAGCATTGAGGTGCAGGCTTTTGAGCTGGAAACTCAGAGGTTTAAGTGGGAGAGATTCAGCAAAAAGAAGCAAAGAGAACTGGACAGGCTGAGGCTTGAGAATGAGAAGATGAAGCTTGAAAATCAAAGAATGCTGTTAGAGTTGAGGAAAAAAGAACTGGAGGTTGAATTCAAGATTGCAGAATCTACTGTGCAATGACTAAAAGTTGGCAAGAAGTCTTGTAGAAGATGAAATATATCTGTTGGTATGTACTTGAGAATACTTCTGTTGAGTTAAACATTGCTTAATTCTAGTGTTGTATAAGAGTGGCTTAGCTGTTTATGATTGTGATAACTTCGTCTGATCCCGAAATTTTATTCTGGATATGAGGAAGCCACGTTGAGCGTGTCCAACTGTTTTAGTCAGCTTTGTCGCCAAAACGACGCATTGCTTCTGTTCTTTGACCACAGCAGAGCAACTCATGCAGCTTCTTATTTGCTGCAAACCTTCTGTGGCTTCATTTTTAGGAATGAAGGAGCTGCAGGTGCATTTTTCGAGCTACATGCTAAAACTTCAAATTAACAAGGTGGTGAGATTGGCAACTTGAAATTACATTCTGGACTTATTTCAATTTTAATTTACTGATATGTTGCCATGATTAATCACTGTATTTTTACATGTAAGCTTCCCTGTTACTTGAGTTCAGGATTTGAGGAATGCAAAATGAGGTTTAACTTCGTCCCAGTAAATAATCATTTATGTATTAACTTTCCCATCCTGACCTAGAATTTACTGAATATGAAATGCAAATGGAGATAGTGAATAGAAGGCTAGGAAATGGTGAATACAAAGTAAGGTGATCTCAGGGCTCGAGGCATCTTACAAAACAGCCCGAGTAATGAGAACCTACTTTGATGAAATACACTTGTGTTAAGTAACATGTCGGTTACTTCTGGTGTTGTATCAGAGTCTCTTCTATGTGATTGTCATGTTTTTGTCTGATCTTTGGAATTTGGGGCTGTGGGAAAATCCTGGCTTAGTTACTGAAATGATGCATTGATTCTTTTCTTTATCCTTAAGAGATCGTTTCATGCAGCTTCTCATTTGCTTCGAATCTTGTGTGGTTTCGTCTATGGGTATTCCTTTGAAAGTGACACGAGGCGGCGAGATTGGCAACCTGTAATTATATGGTATGAGTCAAATTTGCATACCATATATTAGGTTAGAAGTTCTCAAATCTTCGCTTCTCTGTTATATTTTCAACCCTCAGGACGGACCTGCGGAATGAGAAGGGCAAGGCCTATATCCAGTTAAAGATCGAGGCAGCCACTTGCTCAAGCCCAACTTAATACAGAATTGAGAATTGTGAAAAAGTGTTTTCTTGAACATTCTGAAAAATGAAATAATACTTGGTGAATGTGCGTTAATTACTGGTAGTTCATGAAAAAATGAAAAAATCTCAATGAAAACTAGAAGCGAAAAACGACAGACGTGATCTAGTCGATAACCATAAATTACATAGATATAGATTGTGGATGCCTAATAAAAACAGCAGCTCAGTCTTTTTTAACAGGAGATGACAGCAATTGTCGCAGATTCGGGACAAAGACTGTTTGCCTCAAATGTGAAACTCATCTGGCCGTGTTATAGCTTATATGTTAAGAAATGCTTATACCTTGTCTGCATTAAAAATATAATGGTCACCAAACTGCTGCAAGCTCGCAGCTAGGGGGAGCAAGTTTTAGCTAAAAGCCTAAAAACAGGCTCAACCGAGCCATTGTGGCATTCTAGTTTTGCTTCAAATTCATGTTTCAAAATCTTCCATTTCATTTTTGTATTTTAAAATAAATTTTGCCCCAAAGAGGTATAAATTTTGTGAAGGCTTTTATAAAATTCAAGTAAACTTTTCAGGTGAGGAAGCCCTCTTCAAGCGGTTATCTACAAAAAAAAAGCTACAGTAAAAACCTGACATGCCGGTCCGCATGAACAGAACAAGAGATCAATGGATATTACCTACTTAACAAACATATATATATGCCATAGAAACTGAAGTCGGTATATATACTAGCATAATACAAAATGGATTCCACCAGCTAGTTATATGCGCAATAGAAGAACCCAAACGTGAAATAGATATTTAAAGTCACACAAAAATGGTACATCATAAGCAAGGAATGAGAAAGAATTGGATCATGATCATGTTCCGCGAACTGTGAATTTACAGGATGAGTACACCAAAATGACCGAAATAAGGCGCAGACAAACACGTAAATGATCCAAAATGTGTATGCTCTTCATATTTCACTACCACGTCCAGAAGAGCAGCTGTTAGAAGTGAAAACAGAGCAGAGCATACACTCACCAAAAAAAAAAAAATGGAGCTAACAGAAGATCACATCCTGGCACTTCTATATAAGAAAACAGAGCAAACTCTTCATTGGTTACGTTCGTGGGGGGCAGGTCGACCAATCAATCTGCATTGCTCTGGAAGGAGAGATGTGATAACTTGCCCCTTCATTGCGAGGAGTTCACCGTCAATACCACATCCACTATGATTTCCTTTAGATGATTTAAGCTTCACAGCCTTTACCTGTTCATATAAATGGGTTATTACCTCAACTTATAACTCTTGGAAAAGCAGCTGAAAAGAAGGAAGTAGGTACCTTGACATATTCTACATAAGGTAGTGAAAGGTGCCGACCAAACTGTAAACGAACAAAAAACCTCAACAGTCTGAATCTTCCACTTCCATGAACCAACAACAAATCCAAAGCATTGTCATCGAACTCGGCTTGGGGTGCAACCACCTGTGAACTCTGGACAGTCTTACACGAATGGTTGCATACTAAAACACCAAGAAATTTCCCCTTCTTGATGACCCACTTTTCTTCAGCCTTTGACTCAACTTCTTTTGGTATCCCAGTTTCAACATCCTCAGGTGGGGCAGGAAGTTCAATGGGATTCTCATCCGCCCAGGGTGGCTCAGTATCCCATTTGGGTTCTGCATCCCACTTAGGTTCTATATCCCAATGAGGGCCAGGATCAGACATTGTGGACGATATATCTTCCTTGTCACTCGTTGCCGCATTTCCCCAACCCATTCTAGAATCATTTACAGCTGTTAAACCAGACCCTCTTTCAGTTCTTGACTTAGACCTTGTCCTTGGCCAGTTCGGAGTGGTTGAAAGTGGATTTTGAGAATGAAGAACTTCATCCGGTTCCGCATTCATCTGGTTGTTTCTTCCAGAAGACAGCCTCTTAGATTTTGGATCCAGGGCTCGAACATACTCAGACGGTTCATTCCCAGCATGTGTGCTCCCAGTAGTATCTAGGTCTCCTGACATTCTACTTGGTGTCATGATTGAATCTATACTAGATAAACTCGAAGCTCTGGGAATTCCTTCTGTTTTAGATCTCCTCATAATGTCAGGATAGATTTCTGACATCTCAACCACTTCACGGGGTTCAGAGACTTTTCCTTCAACAGTCGGTTTTGTTACAGGTAGATACTCCACCTCGAAACTGTATTTCGGCAAACATAGAAATTTAAGAACACCAGCAACAATATAGCGAAGTGGACCAAAACGTTTCTGGTATTTTTCAGATAGCTCCAAAACTGCAAACAATAGAGTAAGATTGTGAGAAAGACAGTCAAAATGGACAAAAAGTACATACCAACTTTAAGTTTTAACTCAGTGCCATACGATTCATTTGTCTTTCCATTAACAAACATAACATGGTGGAAATATGCAAAATTTACACCATTCCAATATCTTTAAAAGTTGTTTCAGTCAACTTTTATTCTACCCATATTCATTTTCAAAGAGTACTTTCGCTTGTGTTGATGTGTTTGGATCAAACGGCCATTACTAGTCTTTGGGTGGAAAATAGGGTAAATGAAATGCAATTATAGAAATTAGAATGGCAATTTGGCCCAACAAAACTGACATAAATACAGCAAAGAAAGTCCCCAGGCATTTAAACTGAAATAAAATTTCGAAAAAGTTTTGCAACAGACCACTACAAAATAAATATATGAGCTAAACAGCAATGCATGCAATATCAGATTAGTAATATTATCCACTTGATTGAAGAAATCAAATAAATATCCTAATTAAAGGGAAGTTGGAAGAGAATACTTGCCATCACTGACAAAACCAAAATACGAAACTGTCAACCCAAAATGTATAACACCAGTTTGTATCCACTCAACAGCAAAAACATCAGTGGCGGTAAGTCCTCCCTGTCAATTCAGAACAAATATGTCACAAGATCAACTAACCATAAAGTTTTTTTTAGGGAAAAATGATAAAAAGAAAAAAACAATGACATTCTTAGTTTGACTGAGAATAAGAAGTGGGAAATTATAATTAAGGCATTCATATGAGTTGGAAAAGAAGTACAAAATCCTATGTCATGATAAAACTTTTTCAAACTGGAAACGCAAGAGCCAAACCAGAATTATCGTATGACATCTGTTTTTTATTTCCCTATCAATCAAAAGACAGCTTTTCATTAAAAGCTTATTTTTCCATAAATAAGATCATCAACTTTTTCATAATAGCAAGTCTGTGAAGCACGTTTTATAAAATCCATACTTTTGTAGGACAATCATGGTTCATAAAAGATGAAAATCCTTCCTTAAGAATGAAAAACTCATCCTGACTAACAAAGCAATGTTCTTAAGACGCACGTCACTTTTGACTTGCAAGGTAACAAGAAAAAGATACAAACGGTGTCATGCCACCTTCACAATTGCAATGGCTGCAGAAACAGGATCTCTGACACCCAGAACAGTCCAAACAAGGGAATTGTCAGAACCAGCAGGAATAATGCCTATAGGAATTGATATGGCCTCCTTTTGGTCATTTCTACTAAGTAGCCCATTCAAAACCTACATAGTCAAAAACACCGTAGTCTATTTAAGATTCAAAATATAAACATCTTAACTTCAAAATGATTAAACAGCAACTACTGGAAATTAAGTTCAGAAAATGAATGTGGGACACATTTTACATCAATTCTTGAAAAATTAGAAGATGAACTTTGATTTATGTCAATGATTATTGTAAAAATAAACAGCTTTCCCGCAATAAAAAAACCTACAACAAAAGAGTTAATGGAAAAAGACATTCAAGATGTTATCAAATAAAACTCAGAACCCTTTATTAATTCTTTTCCAAATATATTTACCTTTTTTGTACATCAATACCCATGATATTCACATTTCTTCCCCCGCAGTTGCACATGGTGTGCATTGTTGACTTTCAACTATTTGTCATCCATTTTTAAGAATTTTTAACTAGTTGTTTTGAAGGGAATAATATACAACCGCCATGAGTGTCTAATTACAATTGAGCACAGAATGAGCCAAGAGAAAAACATCATCAAATTTCGAGGTTTTCTGACCCACCAGAAACAATAAATAAAAACTAGGGAATGAAAGACATATATTTAATTGAAATTAAAATATATATCACCCAAATGTAACCTCACACTTGACTAAATTCATTCTTCTCGTTTCATGAAAATGATGAGAAAACAAGAAATAACCAAACATACCTCGTTAACAATACCATCACCTCCAACACATATGATTCCTAACATAGGTTCACAAAAAAAAAAAAAAGGAATATGTTATTATAAAAAAAAGTTTGAAGTAAAACAAGCAAGGGAAATGGCCTATTACCATCAGGGCAAGTACTGAAGTCAACAGTATTAGCTAATTTTTTGCATGCCCAGCAGAATTCGTTTTCACAACCTTCATTTCGAACCCTGCAAGCTGTCAGAGATTCAAATATCTGTCAGAGATCAAAAATCAAGAATGAGAAAGCACATCAATGAAAATAAATTTATTTATAACGATAAGATGTTCCTTTCCAGCATTAAAAAACAAATTGAATAAAACATAAAGAAGCTCTTTTGTACTGTCTGTAATTAGCTCATAACATGCAACACATGGGAAAACCTATTTATATGTTATCTTTTACAAAAAGCCAGTCCAAAAAGACCAGTTACATTCTTGCAAGAAATTTTATGTGATGCATGAACGGCAGCAAAACATCTGTAATGAGATTTGCAAGGAAAAAGAAATTTGAAATGTATACCTTAAATATGGGTTCCACCTTTGTATGAAAAACTTTACTTGAACGACCCCGCCCAGATCGTGGATTTAAAATAATGAGGACACATGGTGGTGTCTTACTTTTAACATGTGGCTCAAGGAAAAAATCACTTGGCTTCTTGGAAGACACCATAGGATGTGGCAAACAATTTACATAACATTGATGGTCAGCAAATCCGCTAACCCACTGGAAAGCTTCCTCAGGACTAGCAGCTAAGAAACGAAAATCCTCTCTACTTCTCACTGGTTTTAAAACGCATGAAAGTCCGCAAGCCCTCTTTTGAATGGGGTATGAGTGTACAGTAAAATGTCGCATACCAGCATTATAGGATATCTGTCAATTACAATAAATGGAATTAGTAAGCAATACAAATGAAGCAAAATGCAAGAATTTTGCCCTTGAGAGCTTACAGATATCACATCCTTGAGATGCAGCATATGAGTTCCCCAAATCAAAGCCTTTGTGGTGAGTTTTCCATCAACTGCAACCTGGTTTTTACTTTCAGTCTGCGCGTCCGTGGCTTTGTTAACTTTCTTGTCCACGACCAACTTTCCACAAAAAATTTCATAACCCAACAGATCAGATTGCTCATCTCCAATATCAATTCTATGCTCCTGAGCTTTTGTTTTATCCAGAACCTCACCAGTACTATTTGCAGGATTTTGCTTCGATGCTTTTATTTTACCACGTTTTTCAGGGAAAACAGTAGGTGAAGCTTGCTGTCCTCCCACTTTTGGAGAGCACCTTCCACTAAGACGACGAAGGGACTTCTGTGCAGGCAACATAACTCTCAACGAATTCGAATTCTGTGAAACACGAGCAGGCTTCTCCATCGAATTCAAACAGATCAATTTTCAAGGCCTAACCAACACCCTTAGTGGGATCCAAGCACATCAACTAAGCATGGAAAAGCCAGCTATTCATGTTAAAACAAAATCGTTAGATTTCAGACTAAAACCAAGTGTTTGCTTACTACAAAGACTTACATCATTGTCACCAGGATTTTGATCCTGAATAAAATTAATAAACAAGCAGCTCCAATTTTGTGAAGTAAATAAACTTCCATCATGCAAAATTGTTAGCTTTAATTAGTGTTACATTTTTTTATGGCTGTCTTGAAAATTGAGCTCATTCAGATCCTCTAGCAAACGCATTACTTCAATCCCCAAACGAAACAAGAACCCGCCAAAGGTTCCACATCACCATCTGAACACACATTTATTCTCTTTTACTACATAAATCTTCATCAAAACTTTCATCACCACTCGCGCACCAAGATTCATAAGCATTCTAACATCATCAGATCCAACCACCATGAAAACTACAAAGACTGCAAATTTGCTACCCAATCAAAACATTTCCACACAAGAAACCAAAAACCGCACCAAACAGCCAACCTCCCCGAAATCAAACACCAACCATGAACACAAATTGCGGGACACCCGAAGCACCTATAAAAATCCCACCAGATCACCACAACCTCCTACGATGTCAAACAATCAAACAGCAATAAAATTACAAAAAAATACACCAGATCAAGGAATCGCATCTCATATACGCTAATTAGAACATAAAAAATATCAAAAATAAAAAAATCTGGAAAAAAAACCTAGGACGGACCTGCCGCTCCAGCTCGACCGCGATCGAAGGGGGTGGGAGGGGGATCGGGAGCTCGCAATGCCCTCGCCGGAGCTTCGCCGGAGAAGGGGAGGTATGATCGGAGAGCCGCCGGAAAACCCTAGCACCGCCGCTGGTCCGTCCGATACGTAGCCACGGCGACGGGGTTATAGAGAGAGACGACGAAGCTCGCCGAAATTAGAATATTGTTTTTTTTAAAATAAAAAATGTATTTTTTATTGATTGAAATATTTTTCTTGGTAATTGTGATTAGGATGGTTGATTAAGATGGGATCAAAGGATAAATTCGTTGTAGAACCGCAATTTGTTTGGTTTATTACCCACTCTATTCACGGGAAAGTTGCAAATGTTTTAAAAGTTTATATTATTAATATTTATTATTAAATTTATGAATAATTAATTATAAATAGAGTTTATATTATTAATTTAGCATTATTATCTTAAACACTAAGGTCATGCTTATCAGTTTTGTACACTCTAATTTATAAGTTGATGTAGTCATATTGGTCAAATGTCATATTTATCAAATTTTTATATTATTATATTGATCAAAATTTTATAATTTTATATAATTATCTTATAAATATTATATTTATCAATTATCTGTATATAATTACACAGGTGTGAAGAAGATAATCAATAAGAATAAAGATTAGTTTACATATATACAATATTTTAAATTTATAAATAAGGGATCTTTATTATTAATAAATTATTAGGTGTGGACTCAGTGATCACACGATGAAAAGTGAAAACAAAGGAGAAGCTAAAAAAATCTTATTATAATATATAGCAAATACCTTCTTTATATAATTGATGATTAATTTTTGTTTTAAAATTACGGATATTGTTATTCGCAAAATAATATAGCTATATGTATTAAAATCATATATTTTTATTTAAAAATTATTATTATGTCATAATTTGTTATTAGTCTAGTTAACTTCTTAGAAAATCTAACTACCCACACATACATATATATATATATATATATATTTATTTATTTATTTTATATAAAATATAGTAGTTTCACCCAACCAAATTAGGTAATTTATTTCATTAATTGATTTTGACTCATTTTCAATCGGATTTTTTCAAGTTGAACATTAGGCTAAATTGAATCCCAATCAAGCTTTAAACCTCAATAGATTTCAAGGTATGGGAAATATAATAATTGCAATTGAAAGGGAGATTGAACCATAAATTTCTTATTTTTTATGAAAACTCCTCATTTTATATTATTTTAAATCTCAATATATAAATGCTATAATTAACAATTTATAGCTTGATTTTTTCTTCATTTCACTCTTTTTCTTTTTTACTCTTCATTTTACTATTGATAATATTTTAATGCTAATTATACATCAATATAAATCTAATAGTTGTGTCAGTATTAATGCGTTGTTGTAATTAATGGTCGGCACAAACGTCTAGAGTAACTATATAAAAAGTATGTTCGATCGAATTTGACCGATTGTTTATGACTGAATAAAAACAAATCAAACGTGAACATTGCTTCTTTCGATTAAATGACCGATCAAGCGATTGACTAAATTTGCAAATTATTGATATAAATGATATTTTTAAAATTATTACAAATTATAATTGATAATTATTAAAATTTAAAGCACATCAATCTTAATTTTTAAAATTTTCCATTGTCATATAATATTTCTTTATTCAAATATTTTTTAAAAACGATTTTAATTTTTATGCTAATTGGCATGAGAGAAACTAAGAAAATTAAAACATGACGATTATATAAATGAGACATTAGTTGTTTGTGAGAAAAATTAATATTTATAATGAAAAAATAATTAAATAATAAAATAAATATGAGATGAAAATAATTTTTTATATTGACCAAATTTTAAGTGTGTCTGACTATGACGGACTTGATCGAAGAATTTTGATCGTGGATGCTAACTTTTTGTTAAAGGTTAAGTGGGCAGGCATAGACAATGTCCTATCCGACGTGTGACCAATGGACTCTCACCCCTAGTTGTATTAATTGATATCAACATAAGAAGAGTGAAAATGAAGGATAAAGACTAAAGTTGTTAAATTTTATTTAATTAAAATATATACTATTATATAATATGTTAAGGTAATACCAAGAATAATGTAGGGATATAATAATGAAAATTTATAAGGGGTTAAGTAATTATAATCTTTGTTGATATATTTAATGATCAGTGAAATTTTTAGTAATAATCCATATAATTAGAGATGATTGAAAAAAATGGGAAAGAGGTGTAACATAAGATCAATGATTATTAATTGATTGACTAGCCAATATATATAGATATGGGGAAATATGGATTAATGTATGTAAATAAGAGAATTAAATATTAAGATATTTAAATTACCAAGAACACTAAAGTTTTCTACTCAGATTGTGGTCATCTTATGGTATTTTGGGGAGGACGAAGTCCAATTTGCATCTCTTTGAGATGCTTGGAAATCAAACTATATGTTCAAAAAATTCGAGAAAATCTACTTATCTTAGAGATCTTTTGTTCTTGTTGGGTTTTTGTCTTCCTTTCCTCTCTCTACATATTCTCTTCTATATAAATTCTTATCATTTTCCCCTTTGTGATTTTAGGCCATTTTTTCACATCACATAAGATCATAATTTTATTTTTGTATTTACCCTTTTTCACATTTTTTATTAAAGATTTTTTACCAGTAGAAGGAGAATATTCTTTGATATTACTAAGTGGCAAAAAATTATGTACAATTATAAAAAAGGAGAAAATATAAATTATCTAAAATGCCCTTATTTAAAATTTTAAATAAACTTATATATATATACACAAAATATTACCATGCGCTGCATCAAAATGCAGCAGCATGGCAGCTATATTCGATTTGGACCGTTGGATCCAAAATCCAACGGTCCAAATCTTTCCTTCGCTTTTTCCCCCTCCCCCTTTTCTCTTGCACAGGGCGCGTTACCCACCCCCCCCCTAACTGGATTCCGCCGCCCCTGCCCCGGCCCTGCCTGCAGCCACGGTCCTCCACTGCACCATCGAGCAGCCGCGGCGCCCCCCATCCCCCTGGTCGCCAGCTTCCGCCCTCGGCCCCGCCCGCAACCGCATTTCCCCCTCACCCCCCCCCCCGCCCGGCGCCCCAGCCTTCCCCCGCCCCTGCCCGAAGCCGCAATCCCCCCGTCGCCCCCGCCCGCAGCCGCGTCCCCCGTGCCCGAGCGGCCGTCCCCCGTCCGCGGCGGCGGCCCCTCGCGCCGCGGCCCCAACCCCCTATTGCCTACCCCCCCCGGGCGGCCGGCGGTGAGGTGGCGCGACAAACAGAGGGGGGAGGAAGAACAGGGGAGGGTAGTTTTGTAATAAAAACTTTACTCGATCCCGACTCGAGTTAAATTTTTATTACGAAATAAATATTAAAAAAATAAAATAATTTTCGTAATAAAAATATGACCCAGTCCCAACTCGTGCTAATATTATGAAATAAAATTTTTTAAAATAAATTTTTTTCATAATAAAAACTTGACTCGATCCCGCGCAAGGATGTCATTGATGGTAATTTTATAATAAAAACTTAACTTGTTCCATAAAGAACTGAGTCAAGTTTTTAGTTATGTAAATTATTTTATTTTATTTTAAATTTATTTCATAGTATTGACTCGAGTTCGACTGAGTCAAATTTTTATTACGAAATTATTTATTTTTTAAAATTTATTTTGTAATAAATTTATTTTTATAATAAAAAACTTGACTCGATCTCGCTCGGGACCGAGTCAAGTTTTGATTACAAAATAAATTTAAAAAATAAAATAATTCTGTAATCAAAACTTGACTCTATATATTACGGGCCCTTGCAGGCTCTGCCTACCCGGCCCA
Source organism: Piper betle (assembly GCA_033002965.1). Classification (NCBI taxonomy): domain Eukaryota; kingdom Viridiplantae; phylum Streptophyta; class Magnoliopsida; order Piperales; family Piperaceae; genus Piper; species Piper betle. The sequence continues at coordinate 91,983 of JAURVB010004740.1, forward strand.
CCTCGACCCCCCTCCCCAACGCCGCTCCCCCGCACACGCGTCTCTCCCACCCCCACCGCTGCCTCGGCGGCACGTTTTCGCCTTCTCCGATCGCCCGCCCCAGCAGTGCGCCCTGCGAACTTCCGACAACTCTCCACGAAACAAAGCAGGAAGGGGGTGGCGAACAGGGTAAGGGGAAAGAGGAGGGGGAGGAGGGGGTGATGGCAATTTGATAATAAAAACTTGGACTCGCTCCCGATCAAAACTTGACTCGGTTCTTTGCAAATCGAGTCAAAATTTTTATTACAAAATTATTTTATATTTTTTAAAATTTATTTTATAGTATTAACTCGAGTTATGACTTGGAGTCGATTTCGAGTTAAATTTTTATTATGAAATTATTTTATTTCTTTTTAAATTTATTTTGTAATAAAAATTTGGCTCGAATGTGATCGAGTAAAATTTTTATTACCATATTACCCTCCCTTGTTTCTCACCCCCCCTCTGTTTCCCGCGCCACCTTACCGCTGGCGATCTGGCCCATCCCCGCTGACCACCCCTCTCGCCCGTCCCCGCCGACCACCGCCTCTGGCCGTCCCTGCCCGGTGGCTATGAGCGAGGGCTGGGTCTGGGCGGCGCCAGGCGGGCGGGCGGGGCAGGGAGCCCGGCCGGGGCAGGCACGGCCGGGGCAGGGGCGGCTCTGCGTGGCGGGGGCGGGGGCGGGGGCTGGGCGGCCGGCGGGTAGGGGCCGGGCAGGGGTTGGGGGCTGGGGCGGGCAGGGGCTGGGGCCGGGGCGGCCAGTGAGGCAGGTGGTGGGACAGTGGTGCCGGGGGCGACCGACAGGGCGGCGACCGAAAGGCTAAAAGTTGGGGGTGATTGTGGGAGTTGATTGTGGGCCGTCGGATCGATCCGACGTACCATAATAAAGGGGGCCGCATTTGTAGCTCGCTATATAGGGCAGCAGCACTGTAGCGCTACCACATATATATATATATATATATATATATATATGTTTGGATGATCCGGCCTGGCGCCCTCGACCTGGGCAAATGAGGCCCTTGCTTTGGCCCTTATTTATAAAAAGTGCTTTTTGTTTTTGTTATATTTTTGAGTTGGGTTGTTTTGATTTTTTATCTTATCATAAAACCAATCTAATGACAATTTTATTACTATAATAAAATTCTCTTTTTTGATAATTAATTCGGATTTTTCTACCACCTGGTATCAAATTATGTGTGATAAAGTATTGCATACAAATTAAATGACACATAAGACGACACTTTGAATCAAAATATAAATTTAACATGGCAACAAAGTTAAGTATCAATCATGTGAGAGCAGTGATGCACGAATCGGCCGATTCCGTGCGGAATCGGCCGATTTAAATCGGATCGGCGTCGCGCCGATCCGATTTCGGGGCCGACTCGGTCGGCCCCGAATCGGGCCTTGAATCGGCGAGTTTCGGCCGATTCCGACCGATTTAACTCGGAATCGGAATCGGCCGATTTAAATCGGAATCGGTTTTATTGCAAAATTACCAAAATACCCTAGGTATAATTTTTATTAAATTATTTAAGCATGGGCAAAATGGTAATTTGGATTTAAAAACCTAAATCAAACCCTCTCCCCCGATTCCGCCGCCGCGTTCGCTCCGCCGCCCTCCGCCGCGCTTCCGCCGTCCGACCTCAGCTCCGTCCGACCACGCCACCGCCGCCCGATTCCGACCTCAGCTCCGCCCTCCGCCGCGATTCCGCCGCAGACGCTGCGACCGCCGCCCGAACTCGGCTTCCGCCGTCCGACGCTTCCGCCGCGCTTCCGCCCGATTCCGCCGCGATTCGGCCGTCCGACGCTCCGCCCGACCTTCCGACCACCCCACCGCCGTCCGACGCTGCGCCCGTTCCGAACTCACCTTCCGCCGTCCGACGCTTCCGCCGCGATTCCGCCGGCCGACGGTTCGTCCGACCGGGCTGCCGACATCCTCCGACATCGCCGCCGCGAGGCTCGCCGCCGACCGGGCCGCCGGCGGCGGCGGGGGTAGAGAGGGGAGGGTGGCATTCTCGTAATTAAAAGTTGACTCGAGTCTAACCCGAGTCAAAAATAATAATTAATTCTAAATAATTTAAAAAAATCTTAAAAAATATTTAAAAAATATCATAAACTATAATACACAGAATAATATCAAAATAACATCAATACCCAATTTTAATATATTTATATTGTAAATTGTCAAATTATTATATATGACCGATTAAATTAATTTGGACCGATTCAACTGAACCGATTCTTGGCCGATTCAGACCGATTCCGATTCCGATTCCGATTCCGATTCCATTGAAAACCGATTCCGATTCCGATTCATGCAACCATGTGTGAGAGGCCCCTCATGCTTCCATATTTGCACCTATCTCATTTGTAACATATTTATATCATATGTGCAATATACTTAAAATTTTGTTTGTCAACCTCATTATAATTAAAATTTTGTCACCTCAAAAAGTTTTACTTCATTATATTTAGTTTAACTAACACTATATATTCTAAGGAGGCCATCTGCATGACTAATTGTGCATGTGATTAAACAAATTAAATTAGTTAGAGGAATATATTCTTCACGTTTACTAAAAGACTAATCGTCGACTAGCGAATTTTATTGTATTATTCTCAAAACTTTCATTAAAATATTGTTGTCTCAAAATGTAAAAGCTAAAAAATTAGAAAGAGGAATCAAAAGTATTCAAGGGGGTATTCAAATTGGATTTTTCTCCATGTAACAGTTTTGAATAGATTTTTTTCAAAGCATGCAACTGGTTAAAAAAATTTATCTTTAAGAAAGAAGGGAGTAGGTTTATATTTTGTTTTGGCTTCCACCATTAAGTTAAGGTGTTAATTAAGGTTGTATTCGTAACTGAGCTTGATTTGAAACTAACCTCGAATTCATAAAGCTAATTTGGGTTTTTGTATCCTTAATGGTAGTTTAAATTTGTATGAAATTTAAACCTTTCATAAAACATAACGAAGGCAATATTAAAGAGTGGGACTTTAGAATAATTCACAATAAGAACACAAAGTTATAATGCGTGACTATTTAATTTTATGCCATCTTATGACAAAACGAAATACTTTTCTTCAAAAAATTATTATAAATAAATATCAAATGATAGTATAAATAAATTAAAAGTAAGTAAATTTAAACCATCGACACAATTTTTAAGGAAAAATAAACCTCTTTTCAATCAAATAAAACTCGGCTAGTATAGCTATTGAATTATTGTAGGTTACGCCAATGAAAATTAAAAGAACCAACTGTAATAGTTTTACAAAACTTGATAACATTAAGGACTTGTAGGACACAAGTTGGTGCTCACCAAGCAGTGATGTTACTTCAAATTGACATGGCTATGAGAGTTGGTAATACTCTCTCATACAAGCCACATACCAGAATATCTAGGAAAGCTTGCTCTAATTGCTACTTTATGTTTACATGGTGCATTCTTGGATGCTAGTATTGAACCCTACAATATTTATATGATTTTATATAATACCTATGTGGGTTGTAGATGTCAAGCAAGAGGTAACACTAAGTAGTCAGCTGGTTCATCTTCATTTGTAAGTTTAATTGTTTAAGGACTAATATTTCTTTGGCTTAAAACCAAAGCTTGGCATCTTGTATTAAACACGAGAACATTCAGATCATGCCCAGCCTGACCTGTTCGTGCAATTATTGGCACTTATCAGTTATCTCATCTTCCAAAGAGACGAGGCCTCTTGACAGCCCTGGGACAGCGGTCCAGCTGCTGTTATAAACTCAACGTTATATGTATTAGATGTATTCAATGTATCTTGGTAAAGTGAAAATTATGATAAGGGTTGCTGGGTCCCATGTATGATGTACTTGTGGCATTTAAATTTGAGTTGAAAAATTAAATGTATGGTATCATAATTTCTTATTGTAGAATGCACCTTCAATATCTTGATTCAAAGGTATATATAAATAGATGAATGATAATAATTAAAAGAGGAAAAATTACTTACATGTAATTAATTTGATTTTGAAAATGATCATCAGATCCCTGAAAATTTATATCATTAAGGCATTTGTTTTGACTAATGATGTTTTCTAATCAAGATTATAGACATTTTTGTGGACTTAAGTTAGTTATTTCTTTTCTCAGTTCATAGGTTAAAAACTCAAAAATGCATTCGACTTCTATGCCACGAAGTGAAATCGACTTGGAGTCAACCCCCAACCAACTCGGAGTTTTATGTATTATTTCTTCAATTAAATAATTAAAGGCTATATAAAATTAACATATATTATTATTTTGGCACTTGAAATTAATAAATATAAGATTTACATTATTTTAAAATATTAATTTAGCTAAATTACAAGAAAATTGTTAGTGCCTTTTCAACCCCAAAAAGTAAAGAAGAATTTTTCGACATTGCCATAATAGTGACAAAATCAAGCCATAATTAATAGAAGGGGGCTAAAAAATAAAAATAAACTATTTTTTTTTAAATGACCAAAGAGTGGCCAGCCGTCTGATCCAATCACCCTTGGCCACCGGGTAGCCATGTTCAACCTCCCTAGCCTAGGGCCAACCAGATTCAGTCCCCACGGCCAAGATCTAGTCACCCTAGCCTAGGGGTTGTAAAACATATGACCTGAGTCGAGGTTTTATAATCATTGGTCGGTTCGACTGCTTGTTCGGGTCGACTCACTTTTTATAATACGTGCACAGGGCCGAGGCCAACTATGTGTATGTGTTATGAGAATTTATGTATACTTGAGATATGATCATAGTGTTAGATATATAGCAGCAAACTGAATTATCAATATATATGTTTGTACATATTTATCCGAAAAATATTTATATTTATCTGGTTATGTGGATAATATTTATTCAATTATGTGACAATACTCAAGCCACTTACGTGGATGACTTCCTGCATGTTACAAGAGAATTAGTCATACGGTTCCAAAACTGCCGGAGAAAGAATTGCCAGAGGAAGAGGTAGACATTGTTCTACAGCCGTTAGAGGAAATCTCTCAGTCAGGAGTTATCCCAATTCTATAAAAGCCGGGTGTTATTGCTGAAGCAGGGGGCTCAGACGCTAAAGGAAAAGAATTTTGCCAGACAGAAGAAAAGCCGAGGGAGGAGCCCCTCACCGGAGATGCTCCGGTGACCCTTGCCAACACCCAATCGATCACTACCCCTGTCACGGCCATGAATCCTTGCCCAAGATCCAAACTTTCCACTTGCCAGAGCCACCGGTGAAGGAGTCGTGTTGCTTTGAAGTGTTGCCGACGTGCTGTCCGTGAGGGAGCCAAAGAAAGGTTCTGTTGTTCGCCAAAGTTTTGCCACTGGGTCATCGCGACGAAGAAGAAAGGTGGAGCTTTGAAGCAGTATCCCTGGAATCGAGATCCTTGCCGCCTTAAAGGTAGAGTCGCTGCCAAGTGCCGTTGCTGCTACCTACAGACGCGAAGCCAAGGAGTCCTCTTGGAGTCACGTTCCTAACTTGCTGCCTTGCTATTAAGTCTGGCTTCCTCGACTACCACCGTGAAAAGAGAATGAAGTGTTGCTGCTGGAGTACATTGAAGCCTTGCCAGTTGATGTTTGCCCTTGCTAGGAAGTTCTGAGCCGCAAAATATCAGAGCCCACCAGAGCCTTGTCCCATTCCCGCCGACAACGAAGAACAGGATAGCATCTTTGTTTTGCAGGTTCGGCGTCCAATTTTCCGGCGACTTTTCCGGACAACCTCGACCTTATTGTATCAGTACAAGACCATCTGCTTGGAGCTCAGAGTGCCCCCGACACAGCACCCCCAGAATTTCCGCCGGAGACTCCTGCCGTCGCCGGAATTCTGCCAGCAAGCTGCCGATTGGAAAAGGCGGAAAACAGAGCAGCGAAGGTCGGATTTTGCTAATTTTTCTGACCAGTTCCGGTCGTTCCCGGCCCCGTCGTGAGGTTCAGAGTGAAGGTGGAGAAGCGATCTACAAACCCAAACTGAGAGCCGCCGGAGTTCGTCGCTGTAGCCGCCGGAAAAATCGGGAAGCGAGGAAGTTGCTGGCCGGAAAAGCAGAAAACAGAGCAGCGAAGGTCTGATTTCGCTAATTTTTTCCGACCAACACCGGTCGTTCCCAGTGTCGCCGTGAGGTGAAACATGAAGACAGAGGAGTGGTCTAGAAACCCAAACTGAGTTTCGCCAAAGATCGTCGCTGTAGCCGCCGGGAAAAATCGGGAAGCGAGGAAGTTGCTGGCCGGAAAAGCAGAAAACAGAGTAGCAAACACCGGATTTCTTAGATTTTTCCAACCAGCGCCGGTCGTTCCCAGCCCTGTCCGTTGTGATCAAGTGAAGGTGGAGAAGTGATCTACAAACCCAAGCCGAGAGCCGCCGGAGTTCGTCGCTGAGGTCGCCGGAAAAAATCGAGAAGTGACCAGCGTAGCACAAAAGTGCAGAAAAGTGTCTAACTTTCCGGCATCCGACCGACCGACCGGAGCCGCCGCTGACCGTCGGAGCACCGCCAAGATCTTCACCATTCTGTGATCTACAGTTCTGGGCAATCTCCGCCACCTTCAGCTGCCGGAAAAGCCGCCGCCGAAGCCACCAAAACCACCATTGCACCGCCGCTGCAGCCGGGTTGTTGGACCCGTTTACTGCTGACCGCATCCGCTTTTGTCGTGTCCGAGACCAAATCCTTCTTCCCAGTCCGCGTCCGCGAAGCCAGACCGTGACCAGTTTTTATTTGTACTGAACCAACCCGAATTGGCCCGGTTCAGTCCATTAACACTCCGAAAATAATTTGAAGGCCTTCCCGACCTCGGATCAAGGCGAAACTTAGTATCCCACCATTTTTGGACGCTCCGGATGCAGTGGTGGGATTATTTTAAAGATTTAAAAAGTGAAAAAGACAAACCATGGCATTGGAGTCAAAGATCTCAGGCAAATTGATTTACAGGCGGCAAAAATTCACTGTTTTGTGTAACTTGTAAAAATCAAAGGAGAAATAGTGGATTGTGAGTACTAATCTCACCGTGGACTGACTTAGGGATTCAAATTGAACCCTAAGGAACCACGTAAAAAATTTCTTGCGTGTCATTTTACTGTTTGTAACATTTTCTATTTCCATCGCACTATCTCTTTGCGCGGCAAGGGCGCCTCGGTCCCACCGAACCTTCAAACCCGAATCACACACAAGAACCGATTCGAGGGGGCGGACGATCGCCGCGCCCGAACAATATATTCGAGTATACATTTATTTATTTCCTTGTGTCTGTTAGATCATAAAATTTGATAGAAGTCGTTGGTCGTCCCAGGACACGTTAGTTAGTATTCTTAATTGTGTTGGTAACTTCTAGAGCATGTCATTCAACACATGTCGGGATTGTCTTTTTCTTATGTCAGGATCGTTTTTTTTTGACTCGCATCCATAACGTGTTTGACCGTGTTTTACCTAAATATAAAATTTCTAAAACAACCTTGAGGTTTTTAATACTTAAATTAACCCTCAACAAATTCCAAAATACCCTAATTGCCCCTCCAAGTAAAACTAAATACCTTAATCCCACCAAAATTTAAAAATACCCAAACTACCCTCCCTTCTTATTTCTTCCTCCTCTTTCACTTACCTACTCGATCGCCCGACGACCTTCCTCCCCAGAGCCGCTGGCAGCAACACCGCCGGCAACTGCCCAACCAGCTTCTCTCCCTTCACCCACCCCCTTCTCTTCCTTCCCTTTTGCCTGCTCCCCGTCACCCTCTCTCGCTTGGCCGCCGCCGGTAGGACATCACCGCCACCACCTCGCCGCCTGTCAGCTGCCTCGACCAACTTTCCTCCTCCTCCCCTTCACCCTTCCCCTACCCCGTTATTCTTAATGCCATTCCCCCTTCTCGATCGGCCATCCCACTGACCTAGCCGACCGCCCCCTTGCCCCTTGGACAGCTGCCGGAGACCAACAATGCCGCTAACCAGTGGCCACCTCCGCTCCGGGTTCTTTTTCCCCTTCTCTTCTCCTCTCTTCTCCTTCCCTTCCTTTGCCCTGCTCGCCACCTACCTATCCTCTTGGCCGCCGCTGGCGTAGTAGATCACCGTCAGCCAGCAGCCAGCTAGCCGCCCAGCCAACTTCTTCCCTCGTCGCGCTGCAGTCACAGCCGCCACCCCTAGGCAACCGCAGGCAGCCATTGTCGCCTCCTCCTTGGGTCGTTAGGTACCTAATCATGATATGAATGGGTCGACTAACTTCCGTTTAGGTTTGGGTCACTAGCCTCCTCCTCCTTCCTATTTTAGTTCATCATCATTATTGCAATTCAGTATATTTACCGTTTTACGATGATCTGAATGGGTGATAACATTAATTGAGGTGTTAACTTATTTTGGAGATTGATGAAACGGTGACCTTGAAATGAAGATTAGAAATTGATTGAGTGTTCATTTGTAACATGATGACTAGGAAATAATTAACCTTATAATGGAATTTAAAAATAAAAAAATTGATTAATTAATATAAAACAGGTGCTAATTGGTTGGCGTTATTATTATTGAATAGACCCAGAGATTATTAATTCTTGAATCATAATTATGGTTAATGTTATTTTAAATTGGAATATGATTACTTATTGAGTGAGATGTAATATTGAGGAGTAATAGGGATTAGCTAATTACTTGTTAATATTGTCATGATATAGTATCATCACCACCTTTGATGGTAAATAAACAGGGGAGAGTTGATTTGCTAAGTACTAATGCTACTTGATTGATTTAGGCTATGATGGTTAAATAGGATTGGATTCATTTTATCCTTAGTTTTTTTATTGTCATTGTTATGGATAAGTGTTGGATAAATTTGTCTAATCATTAGTTTATTTATGGTATTCATGATAATTAGACGTGAAATGACTTATTATAAGTTGGACAGGGAAGATTCATTCATTTTATTTATGAGTTGCTTACATAATTGTTAAATTATTTACTCTCATATGATTAGTTCATGTTATTTATTGTACATAATTGTGTTATGGTTGTGATTATATTCATATGCATTCATTTCATGCATGTATTATATAATTGGCATGGGCGTTAATAAGTAGTTTTATTTTTGTAAGTTTAGTGTAGGAGCTCGCCCTCTAAGCACAAGACCCTGCTTGGAGCTTTGATCAGGTCCATTAGGACTCGTCTCTTTCATTGTCGCTCTATTCCATTAATGTGTTGATTTACATATCAGAAGACGTATTAAGTAATTGTTTTATTAGATCCTACTTAACACGGGTCATTTAATCGTAACATTCTTCTAGAATTTAGAACCCTCAAGGATGATCCCTTGAGCTATTTTTGAAAACTCAAATCCACCTCAAGTTGCTCTCCAGCTTATTTACATAATTTCCTTCTCAACCATATAAATATTATTTTGCCAGATTTTCTTGTGAGCCAAGAAATGAAGAAATTGATTTATACATAACAGGAGAGGGTGTATGTGTAAGTCACAGTGGACTTTGGATTGGTGAGAGGGTTGGTTTATTCCCAAGGGATCTTGATTATTCCACGCCTTGAGTTTGCTCACACTCGGTAGAGGCGTGGAGTAAATGGGTACTATCATATACAACGCAAGTATAGTCC
>JAURVB010004741.1:0-102494 GCA_033002965.1 Piper betle
GGTTATGAGGAATCTTATGATGCATCGATATTGTTTTTGGAGTAGTGATAGCCGCCCCATACAAAGGCTACGGCCGGGGTGAGTGAGGCACAGCGATTCCTCCATCGCACTAGAGTGCAGTGATTGCCGCCCCATAAAAAGGCTACGGCCGGGGTGTGTGAGGCACTGGCACTGAGTGCAGGGATAGCCGCCCCATAAAAAGGCTACGGCCGGGGTGTGTGAGGCACTGGCACTAGAGTTGGCAGTGAGAGCTTCCCACAAACGGGGCATAGCGATCACCTGAGTGCAGTGATAGCCGCCCCACAAAAAGGCTACGGCCGGGGTGTGCAAGGCATTGGCACTGGAGTGCAGTGATAGCCTCCCCATAAAAAGGCTACGGCCGGGGTGTGCGAGGCACTGGCACTAGAATTGGTAGTGAGAGCTTCCCCACAAACGGGGCATAGCAATCACCCGAGTGCAGTGATAGCTACCCCACAAAAGGCTACGGCCGGGGTGTGCGAGGCACTGGCACTGGAGACGGTAGTGGTAGCCTCCCCATAAAAAGGCTACGGCCGGGGTGTGCGGATCACAGCGGACACCTCCTCCGCATTGTTTTGGAGTATAGCGGAATCGCTCCACCGCATATTAAAATAAATATATGAAAATGGTGGAATGTACTTGTTTGTTTTATCTATTATACTACTTAGTGTTGTAATCACTAACGCGGAATTGCCTCCGCAGGTGTGCAGATCCGAGATTAGATGATTGACAACTAGAGCATGGAGCAAAGTAATATGAGGACTCCTTTTTGTTATTTAATTGAGGAATAAGTGTGGCTGCTGGGAAACGGTCCAAGACTGTGGGATCTTTATTATAAGTTATTATTTCATAAATAATGTTTGACATAATTGCTTTAATTTTGAGTAACACCTGGCCAGCTAGGCCCACATATCGTGAAAAGTCTTTGTTTCCCTTGCCAAGATTAGAATCGGTTTTTCTTCGTAGGTTAAATCCGATTGTAGCATAAAATCTGTGTAATTGTTGTAACAAGAACTTATACCGAAGATGGATGTCCTTGGGAATACTATCATATTTCAGGGACGAAATATTTCTAAGTTGGGGAGATTGTAAAGACCCGGAAAATATATATATATATATATATATATATATATATATATTCGACGCGGTGGGATCGAACGTTGGTATCCATGAATATGTTTAAATTATTTACCCGCTACCCGGTTAATTATTAATTACCCGGTCAAGTGGAAAGTGTTAGTTAACCGGTTAAGTATTTTTACCCGGTTAAGTAAACCATACCATTTAACCGTTTAAACTAGTAAAGTGAACCGTACCATTTAAGAGGTTGAGTGAAAAGGTTAAGTGAACCGTGTTAATTACCCAATTACGCGGTTAAAGGAATTATGGTGAAAGGGTGCTTCCACAAACCCTAGCCGTCATTTATTCTTTATAAAAGGAGAAGGGGTCGTTGAACCTAGGAAATACCAATGGATGATGGGGTGTGAGAATTTAATGAAGGGGTCGTTGAACCTAGGAAATACCAATGGATGATGGGGTATGAGAATTTAATGGAGGGAATGGTTGAAGTGTATATATATGTAGGAGGAGGGAGTATTTCATCCCTCATCTCCGTCCCAGGCGACCTCCCCATTACTGTATTAGGGTTCACGGGTCATAGTCAGACGTAATCACAAATCAGGTACGTATAATAGATAGAACATCATACTTTCCTTGTTGGTAGCCTAAGTCGGCCTGAGCCCAGATTCGACTACCATGCACCGAGTGCAACCGGGGTCAATGAATTGACTCAGTCCGACACTGGGTCGTGTTATGTACGTGAATTTTGTAATGCATCGACATTGTTTTGGAGTAGTGATAGCCACCCCATAAAAAGGCTACGGCCGGGGTGAGTGAGGCACAGCGATTCCTCCATCGCACTGGAGTGCAGTGATAGCCGCCCCATAAAAAGGCTACGGCCGGGGTGTGTGAGGCACTGGCACTGGAGTGCAGTGATAGCCGCCCCATAAAAAGGCTACGGCCGGGGTGTGTGAGGCACTGGCACTAGAATTGGTAGTGAGAGCTTCCCCACAAACGGGGCATAGCAATCACCTGAGTGCAGTGATAGCCGCCCCATAAAAAGGCTACGGCCGGGGTGTGCGAGGCACTGGCACTAGAATTGGTAGTGAGAGCTTCCCCACAAACGGGGCATAGCAATCACCCGAGTGCAGTGATAGCTACCCCACAAAAAGGCTACGGCCGGGGTGTGCGAGGCACTGGCACTGGAGACGGTAGTGGTAGCCTCCCCACAAAAAAGGCTACGGCCGGGGTGTGCGGATCACAGCGGATACCTCCTCCGCATTGTTTTGGAGTATAGCGGAATCGCTCCACCGCATATTAAAATAAACTTAAGGAAATAGTGGAATGTACTTGTCTTGTTTTATCTATTATACTACTTAGTGTTGTAATCACTAACGCGGAATTGCCTCCGCAGGTATGCAAATACGAGATTAGGAGATTGACATCCAGAGTATGGAGCAAAATAAATATGAGGACTCCTTTTATAAAGAATAAATGACGGCTAGGGTTTGTGGAAGCACCCTTTCACCATAATTCCTTTAACCGCGTAATTGGGTAATTAACACGGTTCACTTAACCTTTTCACTCAACCTCTTAAATGGTACGGTTCACTTTACTAGTTTAAACGGTTAAATGGTATGGTTTACTTAACCGGGTAAAAATACTTAACCGGTTAACTAACACTTTCCACTTGACCGGGTAATTAATAATTAACCGGGTAGCGGGTAAATAATTTAAACATATTCATGGATACCAACGTTCGATCCCACCGCGTCGAATATATATATATATATATATATATATATATATATATATATATTTTTCCGGGTCTTTACACGGTCCAAGACTGTGGGATTTTATTATAAGTTATAATTTCTAATAATGTTTGACATAATTGCTTGTGACATAATTGCTTTAATTTTGAGTAACACCTAGCCAATTAGGCCCACAATATTATCATGAAAAATGGCGGGTCGTTACAAAACTGGTCCAAGGACGAATTGATTACTCTGTTCATCCAGTCCATAAATGTTGCTAGAGCATTGGTCAATCCAAACGGCATGACCAAAAACTTGTAGTGTCCATATCTCGTCTTGAATGCAGTCTTCGGGATGACTGCTAAGCTCAACTGGTCAAATAAATCATCAATACGAGGAAGAGGGTATTTGTTCTTAACCATTGCATAGTTTAGTATCCTATAATCTATGCATAACCACATGCTTCCATCCTTCTCCCTCACAAATAACACCGGTGTGCCCAAAGGGGAAACACTTGCTCTAATGAATCCTTGGTCCAACAGTGTCTATAGCTGTTCCTTTAGTTCCTTGAGCTCAAGAGGTGCCATCCTATACGGAGCTCTTGAAATTGGGGTTGTGCCAGGCATCAACTTGATGGCAAGATCCACCTCTCTATCTAGCGGCAATCCAGTAATCTCCTCAAGAAATACATCTAGAAATTCACAAACCACTAGAATCTCCTCTATACTCAGTTGTTTCTCTGGTCCACTCTGCTCAGTCAAAGCTAACGCTGCCATTATCACTTCACTGCCTCTGTCCAGTTGTCTCACTGCACTCTAATAGGATATCCATCCTTGCTCCCTGTCTCGGCCATGACCTTGGAAGAAAAGGCGGCACCTTCCATGGCAGAAAGTCACTGTCTTCCATCAACAATCCATCACTTCTCCTTGCTTGGACATCCAATTCATCCAAAATATCACATCAAATTCTTGTAGCTTGAATAGTATCAAATCAGCTACAAGCTGTCGCTGTTGAATCTCAATAGGGACATCACACACACACTCGCCCATAGCTATGACACTACTGGCGGGGGTGGACACTAACAGTGAATGTCCTAACTCCTCTATCTCACATCCAATCCTAATAGTGTGCATGTACAAAATGAAAGAGTACGTACATCCAGAATCAATCAGGACACGTGTAGGTACAAGGCCTACGGAAAGCATACCTGTCGTGACCGTCGTATCCTCAAGGGCCTTTGCTACGGTGGCTGGTACATCCTTGCTGGTTGCTGCTGCTCTGGTACAGATGGTGCGGCCTGATTCTGAGCTAACTATGGCTGTGGCTGTGGCCTACCCTTCTGCTTCCTAGTATGTCCTGCAGCCATGTACCCTCTCTGATCTTGTCCCCTCTGCTGCTGCCTCAGTGGTTGTTGGTCTCCACCTCTCTGGCCTTGTCCATGGCCCTGTTGGCCTCTCTACTATGACTGCTGTTGGGGAGCTGGAAGTGCAAGTCTCTACTGAGGCCCTGGGAGTGTCAACTGTTGGCTCTGGCCAGTTGGACATGTTGTAGCCCTATGTCCCAGTTGACCGCAACTGTAACAACCCTTAGTGCCTCCTCTACACTCTGCAGCCTTGTGCCCTGGTCGACCGTAGTTGTAGCAAACCCTAGTGCCTACTCTGCACTCTACAGCTCGATGCCCTGGCTGACTACAATTGTAGCTACATTCCTGCCTACTCTGCACTCTCCCCAATATGGCTTTGGCAATTCTGACAGAATGAGGCTCTGCTGCCTTGAACCTGGCCATCCATGGCTCTCATGGCTACTAGCGCATCTAAACGTCATCTCTGTTGTGCCCCTTGCTCTGGCTGATATGGCCTCGGATGTTGCTACCTCTGGTCGACATCTTGGCGTGGTCGTGTAGCTATCACATGCTCTGCTTCTCCTACAGCTCTTACTACATCACCGAATGTAGTAAACTTCCTATCCAAGTATGCCATCCAAATCTCATGATGGAGGCCTTCATAGAAGCGCTCTATTCTTCTTCCTTCGGTCGGAACCAAATCTTGTGCAAATCTCTCCAAGGCTCTAAACCTCGTCTAATAGTGTACCACTGTCATAGGTCCTTACCTCAACATCTGGAACTCCCGTTCCTTCCTTTTCCTAACATTTGGTGGAAAGTACTTTCTATCAAATTCCACTCTGAATTCCTCCCAAGTGATGTCCTGAGGCTGGCGATGAGCAAATACAGAATTTTGCACCAAACTCCACCATATCCTTGCTTCGTCTTGGAATGCTCCTATGACGATGCATACTCTATGTTCTACGGGGCATGCCATACTATCAAACACTCCTATGGCCGATGATATCCACAAGAATGCCTCCTTTGTATCCAACTTCCCAAAAAAGGTCATCCGCCATTCTTCACGAATCTCTCATATTGCCACACTTCCAAACTCCTCACGTCTACAGGTCTATTTGATCCCTCTCCTTGCTCATATCAGGTAAACTGTTGTCCTGTACCAACTTGTACATTGTCACCTCCAACTGCTCCACTCACCCCTGCGATCTGCCCACTACGTGCTATCGCAGGTCCACTGACTCCTATCTGATCCTTGCCTGAAGTGGGGCAACCAGAGGAGCTGTTGTGGGGGTAGCTCCCTGTTGAGAGGTGGAGGAGGAGGTGCCGGTGGAGGGCCCATGGGCGCTACTGGCTCTCCTTGCGCCTCTTCATCCATGGCTGGTGTCTTCTCTGCTCTAGCCACTGATAGAGCTATCTGTCTAAGCTCTCTCCTAAATTCCTCCTGATTCTGCTACATTTGCATCTAAACCTCAACTAGTCTAGCTATCATAGCATCCCTTTCTTGTCGACTACTCCCACTGCGGTGCCTGTCGCATTGACTGTCTCGGCGATGGCTCTCCGTACAACGACTAGCTGATACCGGTACAATCGTCTCTGCTAGTGGCATGGTGGTCCTAGGTCGACTGGAAGGTTGGGGCTGTCCTGCCGGGCATGGGAGGAGATGGACTACTGATCTGTGTCCGACGGGTCTATGTGACCATCCTGCTAGTAGTTGCTGGTATCAGACCCAACTCTTGGCATATGTTCTCTGATACCAGAAGTGGTATCAGAGCCAACTCTTGGCTTATGTTCTCTGATACCAGAAGTTGTATCAGAGCCAACTCTTGGCATATGTTCTCTGATACCAGAAGTGGTATCAGAGCTAACTCCTGGTGATTAGGATGGTAGATGCATACAGGGTACATGTGTACCGAAGCTGCTCCGAGCTGTTCTGACAGGTATTTTTTTGTTTTAATGTTTTTGATTGTAGATTTCCCAACTCTTGGCATATGTTTTCTGATACCAAAAGTGGTATCAGAGCCAACTCTTGGCATATTTTCTCTGATACCAAAAGTGGTATCAGAGCTAACTCATGGTGGTTAGGATGGTAGCTGCATACAGGTTACATCTGTGCCGAAGCTTCTCCGAGCTGTTCCGACAGGTATTTTTCTGTTTGTGAAAAGTATGATGTAACGAATGTATGTTGATGTACATAATTATACATGATGTATATAATTTTATCAATTTTCATCAAATTATTTTTGTATGCAAATTGGTTGTCATGTCACTCATGTAGCATGTTAGGTTTTCTCTTATGCATTCATCCACGCATAGCGAAACACATCTTGTAATGACCTGCACAAACCAGACCGGGTGTTACCTAAAAAGATAATTGATGTAACACTAACATTCTATAACATGATTCACAATACAGAAAATAAGTCTAGAAAATGTATAAATCATAGATATAAATCATGTTCTAATAGCATGTGACAATACGGAAAAATAAACTAACTCAAAATCCCACAGTCTCGAAACATTTCCTATAGCCACATTTATAACACAAGAGAATAAAAAGGATGTCCAATTTATTATCAATTCACCAAACCTTGGTTGATAAAAGAAATACCAACCACACTTTTATTCTTCAGTCCAAAGCTGTTCACCTACTGAGGCAATTTAACGTTAGTGACAGAACCAGTAAGCTGCATAATTAAATGAAACAAGTCAATATAATCCTTATAATCATTTCACTAGTTTTTTATTGATTATGAGCCTATGCCGAGCTCTTAATATACTAGGAGGGCTGGCCAGCCCATCTAGCTACCATCTCTGTAAAGACTGTGAGGAAAAATATATATATTAACGCGGACACGGGCCGGAAAGGACCGAACGTGTTATATTCTTTACCCCGTTAATTCTACCTGGTTAATTATTATATTTTATTATTGACCCATTTATTTACCCGGTTACCCAATTAAGTGAAGGACCGGTGAATCGATATGATTGGTCATCACAATTATTATAATCATTAGTGGACCGGTCATGGTTCGACCTAAGGCCAAACCCCCGGTATTGGGTGGGTGAAAACTTGGTGAGTGGGAGGAAAAGGAAGAACGAACTTTAGCAAAGTGATACCTATAAATGAATGGGCGGTAGGGTAGGGTGTAAGAATTTATTTGAAGGACTCATTGAGTTGCATATATATATATATATAGTTGTGAAGATTGTGGGAATTCCTTTTCCCTAGCCGTCCACTCCTTCTTGTTTCGTCTCTGTCCCTGGCACCCTCCTCATTGCTGCGTGAATATCTCATCTCTTTTCTTATTTCTTTTACATTATGACTCTTGCATGCATATTTTTAATTGATAGTAATCTTATTAATCATGGGAATTAAAGTTGTAAATCAACAAGAAAAGAACTAAACTGTACTGAAATTGGGAATATGGGTTTACTAGATACTGACTCGAGATAAAAAATAATACGAACTCGTAATAAATCTTTAAAAATAATCATTTTAATGGGTTATGGTTAAAGTCACTAAACTAATGAATTATTGGACCAAATCGACATGGACATATGTAATTAAAAAATATGGTAATGATAAACGGTCGATAATTAATTTACATACTGTAAGTGATTAATTTTAAATTGGATGTTTATAAGGGATTAATAAAATAAAGATTTTACTTTTACCATATTAAATAAAATATTAAAAATAAAGTGATTATTTTAATAACGAGTGAGTAAGGTAGAAAAGGGGTTATTAAAATATAATCGCGTAAAAAAAACAAGCGTCAAACCTAAATAGCATAGTAAAATAAATGAAGTTCGAAACTTTATTAAGTTGAATAATTTAAAATAATTGTATTAGTAATATCTTCGAATTAGAATAATGCAAATTAATTTAAATAATTTAATCAAACAATTTAATTAATTAAATTGCTATAACTAATAGTAGCGATTAAAAATTACAACCGTAAACTAAATCATCAAGATCAAGGTTATGTAATTATCACCTCAAAGGAAAATTAAATACTTGTTTATTAGTAATAATTATTTTATCAACTGTTAGGTATTATTAATGATTTAGATAATTAATTTAAAATGTAATGTAGGACTTAAATGATTATATCACATTAATAATTAATTATCTCACTAGATTTGTTGAGAATTTAATATTTAATATTTTTGAATTGTTACATGATATGTTGTCAAAATTTTAAAAATGATATATATAGTAGACATTTAGTTGCATTCATTTCTACTCGAATAAAATTATACTTATGTATAATTTTATATTCTCGTTCAGATTATGATCATTGGTCGCTGGTGCAAGTTCAAAATATCCAGATCCGTATAATCATTCGAAATGTTGTACTTTCCCTTGTTGGCAGCCGTGGTCGGCCTAAGCCTAGATTCGACCACCATGCGCTGTAAAGAATTCGGGGTGAAGGATTTTACTCAGTACAACACGGGGCCGCACCTTTAAAATTACTATGTGTCTGTATAATTAGTTGAAATGTTGTATTGTCTGTATAATTATTTGAAATGTGGTATTTTCCCAAACTGGTATAATTATATAATATGTTGTATTTCCCCAAACTGGTATAACTATATGAAATGTTGTATTTTCCTAAACCGGTAGCCTTGTCGGCACTAATCTCAGAATGAGCTGGGAGACAATTTCTAATCTCAGAATGAACTAGGAGACCATGACTAATCTCAAAATGAATTGGAGACCACGACTAATTCAAAATGAATTGGGAGACCACCTAATCTCAGAATGACCTGAGAGACGATTTCTAATCTCAGAATGAGCTAGGAGACGACTTTTACTAATCTCAGAATGACCCGAGAGACAAATTACTAATCTTAGAGTGACATGAGAGATAATTACTAATGACTTGGGTAATAATAATAATAAAAACGAGTGAGATGATAATAGGGATTCTATTGACTTGTTTCACTTTATTATGTGGCTTAGTGGTTTTATCACTAATGCGGAATTGCCGTTGCAGGTAAGTAGCATTGGACTGAAGAATAGAAGTGTGGTTGGTGTTTCTTTTACCAACCTAGGTATGGTGAATTGATAACAAAAATTGGACTTCCTTACTATTCTGTTGTGTTATAAATGTGGCTATGGGAAATGGTCCGAGATTGTGGGATAGTTATTTTATATTTTAGAGAACATGATTTATTATTATTATTTATATTATATGTTGCGAGACTTATTTGATGTATTTAAAATTCATGTTCTAGAATGCTATATTTACATTAACTATATTTCTAAGTAACAACCGGTTTGGTTTGGGCTGGTCGTTAGAATCCCATGCATGTGCACAGACGCTACGTTGTCCACGGCCTGTAGTTACCGATATTTGCCATTGACTCACCCTCTCGGTATCAGAAGTACATAATATGCCTTCTTGCGTGACTGCGCCTTGTCACCCCTTTCTGCATGGGGGCAGGTGTTTCATCTTTTAGGGGGTGCTGCCTTGTGCAGATTTGAGTTGACCCCGATTGCGTTCTGGTGCATGGTGGTCAAAAACTTAAGTTGACCAAGACTCCCACAAAGTAATTTTAAAAGTTGTGGCCCCATGTCGGACTGAGTCAATTCTTTAACCCTAGTTGCACTCGGTGCAGGGTGGTCGAATCTGGGCTCAGGCCGACCAGGGCAGCCAATAAGGGAAAATACAATATTTTAAATAATTAATTAGACTTGGATAGTTCGTACATGAACCTGGAACCGTGACCAATGATCTTAATCTAAAAGAGAACAGAAAATTATACATAAGTATAATTTTATTCAAGTAGAAATGCATGCAACTTCATGACTAATATATATATCATTATTAGAATTCGACAACATAAAACATGCAACGTTCAACAATATTAATTATTAAATTATTTATGTGCCATAATCATATAAGTCCTACTTTAGCATTTTAAGTTAATCATCAAAATGGTATTCACACTTCACAATTGATAAAATAATTATCAACTTATAAACAAACATTTAATTACTATTAATTGTATATTTTCCTTTGGTTATAATTTTTAATCGCTATCATTATTCATAGCAATTTAATTAATTAAATTATATGATTAAATTATTTAAAATAATTTGTATTATTCTAATTCAAAGATATTACTAATTATTTTAAATTATTCAACTAAATAAAGGTTCGAACTTTATTTATTTTCATTATGCTATTTAGGTTCAACACTTGTGATTTTTACACGATTATGGTTTAATAACCCATTTTCTACCATATTAACCCGTTATTAAGATAATCACTTTATTTACCAAGTATGAAATTTAATATGATAAAGTAAAATCTTTATTTTATTAATTACTTATATTCATCCGATTTAAATTAATCGCTTGTAGTACGCCAATTAATTATCCACCATTTTTCATTACCATATTTTTATTACTTCTTTTGATTTTGTATAATAATTAATTATTTTAGCAACTTTAACCCATAACTCATTAGAATAATTATTTTCAATGATTTATTACGAGTTAACATTATTTTTAACTCGAGTTGGTGTCGAGTTAGGTGTTATTTACGAGTTGGTATTATTTTTTAACTCGAGCCGTGTCTAGTCAAGTTATATTTACAAGTTTGCCACCCAAGGGATTCTTCTTCTTATTCTTCACACCATTCTTTGCTCCCAACTCCAGCCGCCCTCCATTCACGTTGTTGCCGCTGCCACCAATTGCCTCCGGCCGCCATCCATCGTCATCGTCTAGCCCCGCCACACCGTAGCAGTGTCACCCCAATCGACCATGGCCGTTACGATGCTGGCATCACCACGCCTAGCGACATGTTTGCGTCGTCTATTTTACCACCGGCGAGCATTGCTGCCTCAATTGGGTGGTCGCCTCGACACTCTCGATCCCCTAGCGACCTTCCCTGACTAGATTGGAACCAATCGCCACCCAGGATGGCCAGATTTCTTCACCCATCTCCGTCGCCTCTATTTTTCATTTTTGCTATTTGCTACCACGTGCCAACATCCACACCTGTGAGATCGACTGTGAGATCCCTCAACTTAGTCCCACATCTAATACCTACTGGGAGAAGATCCTGTTTATAACTGGGAATGGACTATAGATCTTTAACTTCCGGGGTACCCATTTTAAAGAAATGACTTAGCCCATTACGTTGCACTTTGGGCTGGGTCATTACAAATGGTATCAGAGCCGACCTAGTTCCGTGTTAGATGGTGGGCTGGATTAGAAACGTTGACTAGGCTGCCGGTCACGGGCCAGAAAGGTCGTGGGCTGGGGCTAACAACGGGCCAAGAATAGGCATTTCGGGGACGAAATTTCCTAAGGTGGGTGGATTGTGAGATCCCTCAACTTAGTCCTACATCTAGTACCTACTGGGAGAAGATCCTGTTTATAAGTGGGAATGGACTATAGATCTTTAACTTCCGGGGTACCCATTTTAAAGAAATGACTTAGCTCATTACGTTGCACTTTGGGCCGGGTCGTTACAAATGGTATCAGAGCCTACCTGGTTCCGTGCTAGATGGTGGGATGGACTAGGGACGTTGGCTAGGCTGCCGGTCACGGGCTAAAAAAAGGTCACGGGCTGGGGACAGCAACGGGCCAAGACTAGAAACGTTGACTAGGCTGCCGGTCACGGGCCAGAAAGGACGTGTGCTGGGGCTAGCAACGGGCCAAGAATAGGCATTTCGGGAACGAAATTTCCTAAGGTGGGTGGATTTGAGATCCCTCAACTTAGTCCCACATCTAATACCTACTGGAAGAAGATCCTGTTTATAAGTGGGAATGGACTATAGATCTTTAACTTCCGGGGTACCCATTTTAAAGAAATGACTTAGCCCATTACGTTGCACTTTGGGCTGGGTCGTTACATCGACCATACATTGATCGACGAAGAGAGTAGGATCATCTTCTTACATCAGAACGACTGTTGCCACTGATTCCCAGTGAAGCTTGCCCGTGATTTTCTATCTTGCCAAACTTGAGAATGCATTGGCCATGCCAAGGATTCCAGTCTTATAGAATTTAGTTTAGTTCTTTTCTTGTTGATTTAAAACTTTAATTCTTATAATTATCAAGCTTATTATCAATTCAAAATATGCTCGTTAAAAATTAAGAATAGGGAGATAGGAAGAATACCCAAGCAAGAAAGAAGTCGGCTCCGGAAGAGGAAAAGGAAATGAGAGAATAAGGTGAAGATGGTGCATCCTCACAAAATATAAAATGAAAATGATGGCTAGGGTATGGGAAAACACCCTAATACATGTATTTCATTTAACCGGTTAGAGAATATAATATAATTAGTAATATTAATTCTCAAACGTTCGATCCTTCCCTGACTGAGTCAAATATTATTTTTATTTTTATTTTTTCACAGTCTTTACAATCTCCCCAACTTCAAAATATTTTGTCCCCGAAATATCATAATGGGCAACAGAACAATCATGATTAATTTTATCTTCAGGATCAGTTCATGCGACTACAATTATAAGAATTTTATTCACGAATAAGCTAGGGTATTTCATTGCCATTTCTTGTTCAGTCTCCCATGTAGCTTCCTATGATCCCTCATTTTTCCACAATGCTTTTACCAAAGGAATTTCCTTGTTCCTGAGTGTCTTTATTTCTCTTGCACGGATGCGAATTGGCTTTTCCTCGTAGGTTAAATTTTATTGTAGCTCTAAGTCTTCAAAATTTGTGATTATATGATCCTCATCTTGTACATATTTCTTTTGCATTGACACATGGAAAACATTGTGTACTCTAACTAGGCTTAGTGGTAATGCTAGTCTATATGCACAATTTCCAACTTGATCTAGGATTGGGAACGGTCCTATGAATCTTGGCTTCAACTTCCCTAATGTTCTAAATCTTATCACCCCCTTCCTAGGAGATGTCTTTAGGTACACAAACTCCCCAACTTGGAAGTCTAGGTCCCTCCTTTGAGTATTAGCATAACTCTTCTGTCGATCTTGAGCTACCTTAAGCCTTTGCTGATTAGTTTCACCTTTTCAATCGCTTCCCTCACCATCTCTTGCCCGACTATAACTACCTCGGTAGACTCCAGGCAGCACGATAGAGACCGGAAGGGCCTACCATATAAGGCTTCAAATGGTGCCATCCATATACTGACTTGATAAGAGTTATTAAAGGTAAATTCAGCCAAGGCTAAGTGTTTCTCCCAATCACCTCCCAAATCATGAATGCAAGCTTGCAACAAATCTTCCGAAGTTTGATTAGTCCTCTCACTCTAACCATCAGTCTGGGGATAATATGCTCTACTTAGCTTGATTTGTGTCCCCATGGCTTTCTGGAAAGCTTCTCAGAAATGTGAGGTGAATAGGGGATCTCAGTCGAAGACTATCTGCTTTGGAATCCCATGCAACTTGACAATATTGTCGACATACAATCCTGTCAGGTATTCCGCAGTTCTCATTGATTTCGTGAGGATGAAGTGAGCTACCTTAGTTAGTCGGTCCACAACCACCCATATGGAGTCATGCTTCTTATGAGTCCCTGGGAGCTTTGCAATAAAATCGCATGTGACACACTCCCACTTGCAAGTTGGTATTTCTAAAGGTTGCAATAATCCTCCAGGTAGTTGATTTTGGGCTTTTGATCAGTCTTAGTCCTTCAAATATTCTATCCACCACCTCTGTCGAAGGTTAAGGTCATTCTCGGTGAAGATATACTTCAAAGTCTAGTGCTCAGTGAAGATTTCGAACCGAGCTCCATACAAGTAGTGTCTCCAAATTTTCAGGGCAAAAATCACTGCTGCTAGTTCCAAGTCATGGGTGTTAGACTATTTTCAGTGACATGCAAGTATACACGGTCGAAACAAGTAATATAATGATAAATCGAGTATCGTCCCACAGGGAGATGAATTTCCTATAATTAATTAAAGAAAATAAAATGAGGAGCAAAACAAAAATAACTAACTTAACTAAATCTAAGTAATAACTTTAAATTAAAAGCGAAGTCAAAATTATAAAACTCGTTCTAGAGTCGAATTTCCCTTAACATGAATTTAATCTTCATCAAATCTTACTCTTATCTTTTATTCCCTCAGATTGTCGATCTAGGATAATTATATGACATGGTGGCTCCCGCTCCTTCATGCTTCTATTATTTTGCCTCAATTTCTACCTCCCGGTGATAATTGATTAATCAACAAAATAATGCATTAAGATTTGCCTTACAATCGCATACGGTGTTGTGTATCTCCCGACCACAACAACAAACAAGTCAAAAGACTCGTCGTATGATGAATTATCAATGACTAATCTAATTAATTTCTCCCGAAATCTAATTAAACCTCGTGATCTAAGAATTAGGTGATCAATCTATTCTTAGCTTTAAGAATATGATAATTCAAACAATTTGATTGAATAAAAGAGTAAGAGCTTGAAATAAATTCAATTAAATAATGTTAAGTTCCATTCTTCTCTAGAACGAAATATAAAACTACTTCATAATAAAAATAGAAAATAATATAAAAAAGAAACTAATTTTTATTACGAAAGAGAAAGAAATTACAAAAACTAAAACTACTACTTCTACTACAATCTGAAGCCAAGAGATGAGATATGATCAACAACAAATGACCACTCCTTTATATAGAAGTGGAGATACAAGAATTCGAAGAGGGTGTTCACAAATCGACGTAATCTAATTAATTATAATGTCCCTTTAAGTTTCCAACTGTTCGACTCCATTGAACACCATACATTGTAGCCATTGGTGGGGCCAAGTGTCATGACCAATCAAATCCAAAGCTTAATTTATTCATCTTTTTCTGCATTAAAAAATCAAAGTTAAGCATATATATTAAAATATTAATTAACTAAAAAAATAAAGTAAAATATTACTTAATTAATAATGTTTATACCCGAGAAGTACAAAATTCTATTAAAAAACCTGGGTAAATATTGTATATTTTAAACACTTAACAATGCGTTGCAAAATTTTGCTCATGAATCTTCAATTGACGGGAGGCATAGGCCACCACTTTACCTCCCTGCATAAGGACACATCCTAAACCCAACAGGGATGCATCACTAAAGACTACGAATCCTTCATTACCATTTGGCAGTGTCAAGACTGGTGCAGTTGTTAGACTCTTCTTTAGAGACTGGAAACTCTCCTCACACTTACTACTCCATTCGAACTTCACTCCCTTCCTTGTGAGTTTGGTCATCGGCGATGCTACTAAGGAGATGTCTTTATTGAATTTCCTGTATCAACCCGCTATGCCCAGAATGCTTCTGATGTCAATGACTGACTTGGGTTGTGGCCAATCAGTGACTGCTTTCACTTTTGATGGATCCACTTCAACTCCGGCCTTTGAGACCTCCTTCAACCAGAAATCACACTTTGAGAACTTGGCGAACAGTTGGTGTTCTCTCAGAACATGAAGAGTAACAGACAGGTGCTTCACATGCTCCTCTTCATTATTTAAATAGACCAAAATGTTGTCCACAAACACGATGATAAACTTGTCCAAGTATGCCTGAAATACTGTGCTCATGAGTGACATAAAGGCCGCTGGTGCATTTGTTAGACCAAAAGGCATGACCAGAAACTCATAATGTCCATACCGAGTTCAAAAAGCCATTTTCTATATATCTGATTCCTTTACTCGCAACTGGTGATAACTAGACTACAAGTCTATCTTAGAAAATACTCCGGCTATTTTTAGCTGCTCAAATAAGTCATCAATCCTTGGTAAGGGGTACCAATTCTTGGCTATCACTTGATTGAGTTGTCGATAGTCAATACATAGCCGAAGTGATCCATCTTTCTTATTCACAAAAACAACAGAGCCTCCCCAAGGTCAAGTTCCACCTTCAACAACTCTTCTAGTTCACTATTTAGCACCTTGAGTTCTGCTGGAGCCATGCGGTATGGTGCTTTAGAAATTTGTGTTACTCCAAGTGCTAGGTCAATGGCGAACTCTAGTGCTTTCTTCTGGACAATGAGCTCTGGAAAATATTGTCCATTGAAAGCTGCCACAATTTTTACCCACGTGATTGAAGAAATCTCATGTTGATGGAATGTAGTTTTTTTCGTGGATTTCCACTAGTAAGATGCTTCCTCCTGAAGCATGCATGTTGCCAACCTCACTTGATAGTGGTGGGGCACAGATAGAGCCCTAAATGCTTTTTCGATAATGTCTATCCAGCACTCCGCCTTCATTGGACAATCCCTCCAATAAATACCTCAGCTCCATTCTTCTAGAACTTTTCCATAGTTTAATGGTCAGTATCATCAACAGCTGCCAGCAAGACTTGTCAGACTATCGGTGGCACTGGGTTTGGATGCTCCCCTCGCTCATCTGGCTCTCCTAACCTTGCCCACCATTGGGCACTTACCTGACCACCGTTGGGGGTGATTCTGGGAACCACTGCTGAGTTTGAGGCTTCATTCCCTACTACCACTCCCGGTAACTGCTGAACAATATTTTGAACCATAGAATTTGTATTTGTTGATGCCTACGCCAGTGTCTGTATGGCCGTCAGGATCTGGGCCAATACATTCTCAATGTTCGAAGTCGACTGAGTAGATCGGTTCGACTGTCTACAAGTGCCTGCCATCTAAAACGTCAAAATTTTTTTCCCAACATGGTTCATTTATATGTTCTTTTTCAGTTATGACTTAGGTTTATTAGCAAATGAATTTGTTAATTTCTAAATAATAACACAAAATATTGGGAAAAGATAATTACTGGACTTTTCAACAAGGTACTTGAGTCATAAAGTGTGAGCTTGTGGGAAACCAGGCTCTGATAATTTATGTAACAATAACGTTCTAGAACATGATTCATAATAAAGAAAATAAGTCTAGAAAATATATAAATCATTAAAATAAATCATGTTCTAATAGCATGCGACAATACGTAAGAATAAACTAACCCAAAATCCCACACTTTCGGACCATTTCCCATAACCACATTTATAACACAGGAGAATAAAAAAGAAGTCCAATTTATTATCAATTCACCAAACCTTGGTTGATAAAAGAAACACCAACCACACATTTATTCTTCAGTCCAAAGTTGTTCATCAGTGGACACAATTCCGTGTTAGTAATAAAACCACGAAGCCGTATAATTAAATGAAACAAGTTAATATAATCCCTATTATCAATTCATGATTCTTTTAGTGAGTATGAGCCTATGCCGAGCTCTTAATATGCTGGAAGGGGTGGCCACCCGATCCAGCTACCAACCCATGCATGCGCACTCATGATACATGCAACACAGCCTATAGTTACCGATATTTGCCATTGACTCACCCTCTCAGTATCACAAGTACATAATGAGCTTTCTTGAGCAACTGCGCCCTGTCACCCCTTTCGCCATGGGGGCAAGTGTTTAATCTTTCAGGGGGTGCTGCCTTGTGCCGATTTGAGTTAACCCTAGTTGTATTCCAGCACATGGTGGTCAAATACTAAAGTTGACCAAGATATCCACAGTAATTTTAAAGAGTGCGGCCCTGTCTCAGACTGAGTCAATTCCTTGACCCTGGTTGCACTAGGTGCATGGTGGTCGAATCTGGGATCAGGCCAACCAGGGCTACCAACAAGGGAAAATAGAACATTTCAAACAATTATACAAACCTGGATAGTTCATAAGTGAACCTGCAACTGTGACCAATGATCCTAATCTGAACGAGAACATAAAATTATACATAAGTATAGTTGTGTTCGAGTAGAAATGAATGTAACTTCATGACAAATATATCTATATCATTATTAGAATTCGACAACATAAAACATGCAACATTCAAAAATAATAAATATTAAATTATTCTTGTGCCATAATCATTTAAGTCCTACTTTACATTTTAAATTAATTGTCTAAATTACAATTCACACGTAACAAATGATAAAATAATTATCAACTCATAAACAAATATTTAATTACTATTATTAGTATATATTCCTTCGGTTATAATTTTTAATTGCTATCATTATTCATAGGAATTTAATTATTTAAGTCATTCGATTAAATTATTTAAAATAATTTGTATTATTTTAATTCAAAGATATTACTAATTATTTTAAATTATTCAACTCAATAGCGGTTTGAACTTTATTTATTTTCATTATGCTATTTAGGTTCAACGCCTGTGATTTTTACATGATTATGGTCTAATAACACATTTTCTACCGTATTAACTCGTTAATAAAATAATCACTTTATTTACCTATTATTAAATTTAATATGATAAAGGTAAAATCTGTATTTTATTAATTACTTATAACCATCCGATTTAAATTAATAGTTTGTAGTATGCCGATTAATTATCGATCATTTATCATTACTGTATTTTTAGTACTTATGGTTATTTCGTACAATAATTAATTAGTTTTGCAACTTTAACCCATAACCCATTAGAAGAATTATTTTTAAAGAATTATTACGAGTTAATATTATTTTTAACTCGAGCCGGTGTCGAGTCAGGTGTTATTTACTAGTTCGTATTATTTTTTAGCTCGAGCCGTGTCGAGTAAAATTTTATTTACAAGTTTGCCACCCAAGGGATTCTTCTTCTTATTCTTCCCCAATGCCATTCTCTGCTCCCAAATCCAGCCACCCTCCATTCGTGTTATCGCCGCCACCACTGATCGCCTCCGACCACCATCAATTGTGGCCATCCAGCCCTGCCGTGTTTTAGCAGTGTCACCCCGGTTGACCCTAGGCACCTTCCAGCGGTCGCGATGCCGGCATCTCCATGCCTAGCGACGTGTTCGAGTCATCGATTCCACAGCCGGTGAGTGTTACCGCCCCAATTGGGTGGTCGCCTCGACACCCTCGACCCCCTAGCAACCTTCCCTAGTCAGATTGGAACCCATCGCCATCACCTCTGTTTTTTGTTTTTGCTATTTGCTACCCTAGGCCGGCATCCACACCTACGAGATCGGCCATACACTGATCAACGAAGAGAGTAGGATCATCTTCCGACGTTGGAATGACCATCCCCAGTGATTCCCGGTGAAGCTTGCCCGTGATTTCCTATCTTGCCAAACTTGAGAATGCGTCGGCCATGCCAAGGATTCGAGTCTTATAGAATTTAGTTTAGTTCTTTTCGTGATGATTTAAGACTTTAATTCTTATGATTATTAACCTTATTATCAATTCAAAATATGCATGCATAAAAATTAAGAATAGGGAGGTAGGAAGAATACCCAAGCAAGGCAGAAGCTGGCTCCGGAAGAGAAGGAAATGAGAGAATAAGGAGAAGATGACGCCCCTCACAAAATATAAAATGAAAATGATGGCTAGGGTATGGGAAAACACCCTAACACTCATATTTCATTTAACTGGGTAACCGAGTAAATGATAAAATATAATAATTAGCCGGGTAGAGACTATAATATAATTAGTAATATTAATTCTCGAACGTTTGATCCATCCCCGTCCAAGTTTAATATATATATATATTTTTCACGGTCTTTACACATCTTCTATCTCGAAACGCCGAGAGCAGATCTGTGGGAGTTGGGCTCGTGTTGGCCGACCTAACTGGGACTAGTGACATTCTAGTTTTGTTCACGAGTGTGAACCGGATTTAGGGATTATAGAGAATCAATAAGCACACAACTTCAGTGAAAAACACCTATCTTGGAAGGATTTCTGAAGATGACATTGCGTGAACCCCAAAATAGTTATGCCCAACCCATCCCTGTTTCCTAACCTGTTCATCTTTCAAACCTAATCAAACCATTAGTCTAAATATCTATGATTTAAATCGAATAAATAGATAAATTAAACAAAACATTTGACTAAACAACCCGATTTTTAATTTTATTTAATTCGCTCAGCAAAATCCAGAATTGAATAAATTAAAATTTAACTACAGGATATGTGTGAACTTGCAAGGACATATCCTTTTGGAATTTATCTCATCATGTCATAATCTACCAATAATCATCCTTTGTATCTTGCATTTACATGTCCCACTTTTCAACAATATGTACACAACCTATTTTGGATTAGAATATGGATGTCTAATCTTTTTCAAAGTAAAATATTGATGTCTAATTATTATTGAATTATGGTTTCCATGTTTCGGCTTGGTTGACTTCCACTTGGCATGATATGTTCCAAGACCATTAGGTTTCATCAATTTAGCTCCTTGCTTGCTTGATTCACCTACACAAAAGCTAGAAGTCGAAACTTTAACAAGTCTTAAACTTATTAAAATTACCTCTACATTTGTCTCCCCGTAGTCCAAGTTTTCATAGTGGACTATTTTGAACGTGTAGTATTTCAGAGAGCTTTTCAGATCCACAAATCATCTAATGTACTTTGTCATTCTTCTCATCAAGTTATGGTGCAAGTATCAAGTTTGTTGAAGATAGGTCCTCCTTCCTTTGTTGAAGGCTTGACACTTTGGCAATTTGTTCTTCATTTTCGAAAGATAAGGCTTCGATCATCATCTTTAGGACCATGTCGACCTTACCAACATTGTTGAAGCTTTAATATATTTGTTAAAATTTTGCTTGAAGCTCTTCATCAATTTCATCATCTTCTTCATTTTCTATAAATCAAAATTCTTCTAGGAATTTTTTAAGATTCATTCTTCTTCCCATCCTAATGAGGCTTGAAGAACCTTCTTTTCTTTTTCCCCCTCTCTTTCTCTTCTTTCTTTCCTTATCAACTTATTCTTCCTTATTGAGGTTTGGACATTCATTTCTCATATGTCCAAAACCGTTTATATACGTAACATTGGGGTTTCCCATTCTTTTTATCACTGCTTTTATCCGAGATTTTATTGTCGACAAAATTCATAAATTTCCTAGAATAGAAAACATGATTAAGTCCATCCAAACTTCCCATTAATAATTGTAGAGCAAGGTCTTTCTTTTCTTTTTATCTACTCGTTCTTTGCAATCCCCTTCCAAAGTATGTTCATGCATGACAAGAGATCCAAGTTGTTTCTTCAGGGTGATAGTTTTTAGATTCTTAGCTTCTTAAATAGCTATCATTTTTGGTCTCTCACCATCTTCCATCTTAATCACTTTATATTGTGATGTGACTAAACTTATCTTGGATTCCTTAACATAAGATGTTGCTTTATGTGTCACTTTGAGAAATTCCAATATCTCTTGAGCCAAAGTGCACCAAGACACTCTAGTATATTCGGTTTGACATAAGGAACAAAATAGAGCATTCCTAGTATTAGAATTTATGGAATGTGCTTTCTTTTTCCTTTTCATCTTATGATCCTCTTTCGCTGTGAAGACCCATATCCATCAAGCACAACTTGTCATAGATAAAAATCACAAGAAAATAGGAAAATTCTCATCTTTGTTTTCTAATGTGTATAATTAGAACCATCAAAGAAAGGAGGTCTTCTGGTTGATTGTCATTCCAAAGCTTGTCTTTCTCTCCATGGCCATTAGTTTTTTTAAACACAACAGCCTTAACCGAAAGCTCTAGTGATAATTCAGAAGAATGATTCGGTACACAAGAGAATATCTAAAACACTTAATCAGGATTTAGAACAAAAAATCATAACAAATATTTTTGAAGCAAGTTCAAACATACAAGTTGCAACAATTTGTATATTAGCTGAAAACAATTAAAGAACAAAGAGTAAGGGCAAGGAATCAAACACAAACGTTTTTAAAGAGGTTCCCAACTGCTACATTCTCCCTTCTATACCACCATGTTGTACAATTGGGAGGGCATCTATGCTTCACTATTACCAAATAAAAGCATGTTACAACCTTAGTGTAGAACCACTTGTCCTTCATCAAGCAAGACTTAAGTGCTTCACAAGCTCACATGTCCTTCAACGGACTCAACCCTAAGTAGGCTTCACAAGCCACATGTCCTTCACCCCTTAACCTTTCACTCGACTTCACAAGCTGAACATGAGACTCGTAATTACAACACCACTCATCCCAGAAGTGTACAATAGCCCAATAGTGCAAGCATACACCACGCATAAGATCAAACACGACATTTACAAAACAAGAGATTTACGAAAAACACAAAGGATTTCCTGATCTCTTGAGAAAACCCTAAGGCTTACATAGTGAAGCTTTATTAGAAGCTTATATATAATTGTAGCACTTTAGGCTTATTCCAAACTAAAACATCAACTTTAGAATACTTCAGCAATTGAATAATTGAATAGGGCTCTATCACTTCCATGTTGATAACAAGCTCCTTATATATGTAAAACCCACGATTCAAGTTAGGGTGTTATATTCAAAACCAGTCGGGTCGACCGTTATTTTTTCGAGTTGAGTCAGTTTCAGGACACGTGTACCGAGCCGATGCCAGTCGCGTGTATGAGCTATGGGGTCATGCGTACCCAAGTATATGATGATAACGTCATGAACACAGCAGAACAGAATGAGTTATCAGATATATGAGAGTATGCTAGACATTTTTTTATTATTTTTATATATAATGGATCGTAGAATTAGTTTTAGGCAGTTTATCGCGTTAGGACGCGTTACGGGCATTTTGGGTAGGTTGATAGTTCTAGAGCATATCATTATGATTTTTTTGTAGTGCTGTTTGATTTTACGGGATTTTTCCTGATTTTTATGAATTTTTTTAGGATTTCATATGACTTAGTAATTATACTTGACTCGAGCCGGAGACGAGTCAAGTCTTAATATCAAGTTTGCCACCCAACCTTTCTTCTCCGCCCCCGACCTTTTCTCCCCCATGCCCAAACCCAAGTGCCGCGCCGCCCCTGTTCGCGCGCCACCGCCGCCGCTGTCGGCGCCGCCCGGCCGTCGACCGACGCCGCCCAGCTCGGCGACGACGTTGCTGTGCTGCCCAACCAGGTCCGGCCCCCGTCGGACCACCTCGACGCGAGAAAGCCACGCCGCGACGCCGCGCCCTTGTTGCGCTTCCGTCACCGATTTCGCCGCCGGCGACCAGCGCCGCCGTGATCGGTCAGTCGCCTCAGCACCCTCAGCCTTCCAGCGACCTTCCCCGACCGGAACGGAGGCCATCGCCGCCCTGGCCGGCCGGATTTAGCGACCCATCGCCGCCGCTCTATTTTATGTATTTTTCGGCGAGCCGCCACCTCCGTTGGCCGCGTCGACCTCGTAGATGAGTCGGGCTCGCCGAGCCGGTTCCGAGGGTAACCAACACGACCACTTTCCGGCCAGTAGACGCCGCCGGCGATTGTCGCCGGAAAACCACCGGAAGCCGCTGGAAAACCGCCAGTAGCTGCCGGAAAACCAGAATTTCTGGAAATCGCCGGAATTCACCGGATCTTCAGCGGGGATCACCCAGTCGAGCCCGATCGAACGTCGGACACCGGGGAACTCCGAATTCAAGCTCCGAGACACGCGACGGAACCTTAGCCGTCGCCGATTGCCGACGATGTGAGGTATAATTACCTCCAATTTGATTATTTAAATTGATGATTATTAGCATAACATGATAGGATTGAGTGATTCCCATGATAGAAGTCTGAGCATTGAAAGAAGTAATGATATGTAAAGTAAGTTTGAGCATGTTAATCGGGTACTATGTAACTTAGCAAAAACACAGTAAAATTGGTATGAATAACATTAGTTAGAATTATTTTCATATTTATGATTATTTGATTGTTGATTGACGGTCATTGTGTGTGATTCATCATTTAGTTAGCGGGCGTTAGTATTTAGTTTTGATGTGTAGGTACGGAGTAGGAGCTTGCCGCCTAGGCGCGATGACACGCTTGGAGCTTCTACCAGGTCCGTTTAGGACTCGTCTCTGATTTACTCTTTCTATTGTATGTTTAATTTATTGCCTGCAGGACGGGTTAAGTGGCGTTTTATCGGATCCCACTTAACTCGGGCCATTTAACCGAACATTTTCAGGATTAATAACCCCGGATGAGATCCTCGAGGTTGATTTCAAAAACAAGATCCACCAAAAGTTGCCTTCAGGCCTATTATATAACTCCCTACCCAAGCCTATATATATATATAGTTTTCGCATTTCTGTGAGATGAGAGATGGAGAAATCGACTGCACGTACCATGCAGAGGATGCTGTGACAGTCAAAGCGGGCTCTGGATTAGTGCTAGCGGACTGTTCCATTCCCGAGGGATCCTGACAACTCCGCGTTTGAGTTCCTCACACCCGGAGAACGTGGAGGTTTACGGGTATTGTTTAGTACAGCGCATGTCCAGACTTGTGGTTCAAAGGGTACTAAAGGCGACTGCCTGAGAGTACTCGGCCTTCGTGCTCAAGGCCAGGAGAAATATGGAGGTAAGGAGAGGGCTTAGGATAAAGTTTCATGAGAAGTACTGAAAAAGAAGTGCCGAGAGCGGCACAGTACCAGCAGCATATCAGTTAGTTCGGGATGCTACCGGGTCTGCAGCCGAGTGGCTCCTCAGTAGTGCCCTTCAGAGTGTTCTTGAGGAAGTATATGGTTTTCTTTCATATGAGAGTTTGCTCTCATAGCCAGCTTGTTATAGTTATTTTATTTTCCGGACCAGTAACACTTGTTACTGACGTGTTTTTATACTATATGTAGGTAATAATCACGAGTTGGAGGAGCCAGCTTGGACGGAGGAGCAATGAGGTCTTGTACACACACAGATGTTAGATTTCTGAATGTTTAATATTGTATTATTATGTTATTATATTGTGAATGACATGAGTAAATGTTTGAGCATGATGATATGATGTGAATGAAATGCTAAGACACGATAATAGAATGCAAAATATGATCAGAGTTGAGCAGCGGAAGCGTAGTGGGTTGAGACCCGAGCTTCAGAATGAATACGTTATAAATGAGATTTTGTGTGATTGTTAATGCATGCCGATATATTTGTATATATATTATTTTGACAGGGTGGGCCCATAATTGCACTTTTAGGGGAGACCCTGTTAGTTTTACTTCAGAATTTTCATCGATTTTGCTCGTAATTGTGATGGTGTGAAATTTAATTTGCATGTCATTCATGTAATACCATGTTAGGATTTTGTGCATGCATTCATTCATGACAGATCGTATCTTCATCTTAAGACGCCGAGATTGGATCCGCACGAGTTAGGTTCGCGTTAGCCGACCTAACCGGGGCCTGTAACATGCCAGTTTGGTTCACGAGTGTGAACCGGATTTGAGGTGTTACAATATAGCCATAGAATTCCATAGCTTCTTCATAGCTCCCAACCACTTAAGTATTAATGTGGAAAAGGATCCTCCAAACTCCAACCCAAGTTTCCCACTTAAGTTTAAATTCCAAATTCAAATAAGTTCAAAGCTGTAGACTCCTTTTGAATCCCTAGTCTTCATGAAGTCTCCAATTTGGTCTTCAAGAAATCTTCAAGACAAGTCCATGTTCATGTCATCTAGAGTGAGTTCAACTCCATATTTGCAATATGTCCAAATGACCAAAATTAATCTGAAATGTCAAAACATTTGGGACTATTTCAATCATAATTCAACATTGAATCAACTTGCTCTAGTTCTACCAAACCTTATCATTAAACAATTTATCATTTAATCCACATGAATAATCTTTCATCATCAAAATCCGAAATGCTCACGACCAATACTTAACAATCTTCCCCATTTTTATGACAGCATGTGTTACTTGTATCACAGTTTTAGACCAATCCTAATGAAGCAAGCACCGGAGGTCAACTTCTTCACAATAGTTCCATAGCTCTAACAAGTCCTACAACACTTGGGAAAGCCAATGGCCAAGTATGCATTAAAAAAGACTATTTATTAAGAGTACACCTAAGGGGGAAAAGGCACTAACTGACAAACAAGTAGGACCTATCATATTGTATATACAAGGGAAGCAAGAAATGTGGGACTTTGCTATGTATCCCTTAGTGGGAATTGATGTACTCATAAAAATGGATTGGTTATCTAAAAACTATACCATCATATATTGCAATAAGATGGAAGTATACATGTTCTTAGAAAGTGAGGAAGGGAATAGGCAATTACTCTTTCACTCGAAAGAAGCTAAAAATTATCCACGTATTATTTCTTATGTAAAAGCGATTAAGTATCTTCAATCAGGATGTGAAGGATTCTTAGGAAACACGGTAGAATCTCAATCAGACCTACTTAGTCTATCGATCTAGTCTAAGGGTGGTGAAATAATTCATAGAGGTATTTCTTGAGGAATTTCTAGGGTTGCCGCCAAAAAGGTGTTGGAGTTTTCAATAGAATACTACCGTATTCTGTTCCAATCAAAAGCACCTTCTAGAATGGCTCCAACTAAATTGAAGGAGATGCCTGACAAGGGGTTTATAAGACTAAGTGTTTAACCATGGGCTGAACCTATTTGGTTTGTCAAGAAGAAAGATAGTTGCCCAAGATTATTTATTGACTACCATCTATTGAATCAATTGATAAATAAGTACCCATTACCACAAATAGATGGCTTATTTGATCAATTGAAAATGAGCTAAGTGTGTTACAAGATTTATCAGAGATTTTGGTATCATCATTGAGAATCAAGGAAGAAATCTCATGCCCTTTGGTTTGATCAATGCTCTAGCTTCTTTAATAGATTTGATGAATTAAATCTTCCTAAGTCTTTGATGAGTTTGTAATTATTTTTCTAGATGACAAAATATTCAGATAATGAAAAACTTTATGAAAAGCTCTTAAGATTGGCACTGGAGGTGTTGAAGAAGAACCAACTTTTTTGCCAAGTTAGCTACTGTGACCTTTGGAGGACAGAAGTCTTATTCTTGGGTCACATAATATCAAAGGCTGAGTGTCTATTGATCCATCTCATATATATGAGCTGGAAACAACGAAAGATTGTCTCTAAAGTTCAAAATTTTTTGGGAGATAGAGTACTGTAGAAGATTCATTTAGAATTTCTTTAATAATGCAACTCCACTAACTAGTTGATAAAGAAAGATAAGAAATTAGAGTGGTTGCAAAATGAGAAGAAAGTTTTCAAACTTTGAAGAATTGTTTGACTACATCTCCTATTTTTCCGTAAGGTATAAAAGGTTTTGTTATTTATATCGACACATCTAATCAAAGCCATGGAGCAGCTTTAATACAGCATAGAAAGGTCATTGCATATGCTTCTAGACAATTGAAAGTGTATAAAACGAATCACTGAACCCATGATCTTGAATTGGGGGTGGTTTCTTTTTGTATTAAAAGTGTGGAGACAATACTTGTATGGGGGTGGTAATGAAATCATTATACAATATATGATTCTATGAAAAATCCGACAGAGACTCCCCTATTATTGGAACATTAGAAAAATATCACACCTGTGCAAATTTTACATTTTATATTTCACAATTTCATAATTAATAATTTGCACAACAATTATACATTCATTTAACAATTTAACAATTTTTAAGTATAAAATGATTGCTCTTTGCATGGGTCTTTCTCCTCCAAAGCCAAAACAATGCAGAAGATCCTCCAACCCATGTTTCTTCATTCATTGGAACTGATGGAAAGTATTAAACATTTGACAAATAGTAGAAGATAGAATTGCACTGTTGTAATATGAATCAAACTAACTTGTGCAAATTTCACACTCCAACATATTTCTAAATGGAAATTTAAACTCACTTATTTCCTATATGGAAATTTCACTAATTTAAACTCAAACTTCTTATCGGCATATTCACCCTTCCCTATGTCTTTCTGGTACATGTGTTCAAACAAAACAGACCATAGACTTCCTCCTAACTCTTTCTCTTGCATTATGAAAGAACTTAAATAAATTAAAACATATTTAAGTGATGAATAATATAATTTAAGAAAACGAATCATACCATGCGTTTTCATGGATATCTAAACTAATAGGTCCACCAACATGACGGGTTTTTCACCAACCTTCTTTGTCATCTAATTCTTCTTATTCTTCACTAATATCTTCTGAAATCTATCAGTAGCCTAGTGATCCCGGATGTGATGCTCCTTGATATCTATCTGAATCCAAGCAGGTTGACCTTCCTCCACACAATCTTCAAGTTCTCATATGTCCAACTATACAAGTATTAAATCCCTTGCTAGCTTCATCATCCCCTTATATAATTTGGGGGCTGCCTCTGTAAAGATTGTGATATATATATATATATATATATATGTTGTTTAAAAATTATTTGATTCGGTCTGGGAAGGATAGAACGTTAGAGAATTATTATTATTATATTTTATTCACAACCCTATTAAAGTCTAGTGTTGGGGCGTTTTCTAATACCCTAGCCGTCATTTTCTTTTGTGAGGGGACATCTTCCTCAGCCTAGCCGCCTACTTCCCATTTTCTTCTCCTTTCTCTCCTCTTACTCCCCTCTCTAGGCAGCGTTCTTACATCGTCTTCGTGTCCTGTTCGGAATGCTTTCCTTTTCCTTCTTTTGCTCATTTTATAGTAGCTGTTTTGTTTTCCCGTAAGCATGCTAATTCTGCTGCTTCATCAAGTCACGATCGCCTTGCTATTTTTGTTGCTTCATCAATGTTCTATGGTATGTAATTGTTTGCTTTAGGATTATGGGCAATGCTGTGGGGGATAGTTTCATGTTTGGGATTGTTCCTTTGGTGCTTGTCAAGTTAGGCATGCATATCAATTCGTTAGCCAAGGCTCACACCGTGCATGCTCACAGCCTTTATGGTGTGGGTTGTCGTGCGGGGAGAAGGGAAGCTTTCCTAGTGGTGCTGTTGGCTAGGCGTCATGTGCCTTGGTGCAGGACGGTGCTCGCCTTCGACGGCTACTGTAAAACACGAACTTTAGGCTTCCTCTTTGGTTGTTTTTATTTTGTTAGTGATGCTTGGTTGGGATGCTCTATATGGTTGTTCAATTAGATTGTTGGGGAAGGTTGCAGTTAGTGAAGGTCATGAACTGGTTTTGTGGCAACAGAATGTTTGGAGAAGAGAAGGGGTCGTCAAGGAAGAAGAATCCCTCCGGTGGCAAACTCGTAAATAAAACTTTACTTGACACCGGCTCTAGTTAAAAATAATACTAAATCGTAATAAATACTTAAAAAATTATTATTCTAATGGTTATGGGTTACAGTTGTTAAGACTAATTAATTATTGTACGAAATCGCCATGAGTAATAAAAATACGGTAATAATAAACTGTTGAGAATTAATCAGTGTACTATAAGCTATTAATTTAAATTGGATGGTTATAAGTGATTAATGAAATAAAGATTTCACCTTTACCATATTAAATTTAATACTAGGTAGATAAAGTGATTATTTTAATAACGAGTTAGTAAGGTAGAAAATGAGTTATTAAACTATAATCATGTAAAAATCACAAGCGTTGAACCTAAATTAGCATAATGAAAATAAATAAAGTTCAAACCTTTATTGAGTTGAATAATTTAAAATAATTTTTATTAGTAGTATCCTTGAATTAGGATAATACAAATCATTTTAAATAATTTAATCGAACGACTTAATTAATTGCTACTTAAATATTCTGAATTGATAAAAAGTTAATAGATTATTATAGGTATACCAAAGCTTTTATTCAATGAATTATGTATCTAGTACTCACTAAATTGCTATTAATAATGATAGTGATTAAAGATTAAAATTGTAAACTAAATTGTCAAGATCGTGGTTAAGTAATTATCATCTCAAAGGAAAATATACTAATAATAGTAATTAAATACTTGTTTATAAGTTAATAATTATTTTATCATTAGTGAAGTGTGAATTATGATTTAAATAATTAATTTAAAATGTAAAGTATGACTTAAATGATTATGTCACATGAATAATTAATTATCTCACTAGACTTGTTGTAAATGTTGAGAATTTAATATTTAATATTGTTGAATGTTGCATGCTTTATGTTGTCGAATTCTAATAATGATATATTTAAGTCATTTAGTTGCATGCATTTCTACTCAAATAAAATTATACTTATGTATAATTTTATATTCTCGTTCAGATTAGGATCGTTGGTCACGGTTGCAGGTTCACTTACGAACTATCCAGGTCCGTATAATTATTTGAAATGTTGTATTTTCCCTTTTTGGCAGCCCTGGTCGGCCTGAGCCCAGATTCGACCACCATGCACCGAGTGCAACCGGGGTCAAGGAATTGACTCAGTCCGACACGGGGCCGCACCCTTTAAAAAATTACTATGTGGGAGTCTTGGTCGACTTGAGTTCATATCCGACCACCATGCACCGAGCGCAACTGGGGTCAATGAATTGACTCAATTCGACACAGGGCAGCACCCCCTGAAAGATTAAATACCTGCCCCCATGCCAAAAGGGGTGACAGGGCGCAGTGGCGCAAGACGGCTCATTATGCACTTGTGATACCGAGAGGGTGAGTCAATGGCAAATATCGGTAACTACAGGCCGTGGGCCACGTAGCGTGTGTGCGCATGCATGGGATTGTAGCTGGATGGGGTGGCCACCCCTCCCAGCATAATTGGAGCTCAGCATAGGCTCATAACTACTAAAAGTCTCGAGAAATGATAATAGGGATTATATTGACTTGTTTCATTTAATTATGCGGCTTAGTGGTTTTATCACTAATGCAGAATTGCCTCCGCAGGTGAGCAGCTTCAGACTGAGGATTAAGAGTGTGGTTGGTGGTTCTTTTACCAACCTAGGTTTGGTGAATTGATAATAAATTGGACTTCCTTTTATTCTCTTGTGTTATAAATGTGGCTATGGGAAACGGTCAGAGACTGTGGGACTTTGTACTCAACTAGTTAATTTATTTTATGTATTGTCACATGCTATTAGAACATGATTTATTTTTATTACTTATAAATTTCTAGACTTATTTGCCGTATTATGATTCAGGTTCTTGAATGTTATTGTTACATCATTTATGTTTTTGAGTAACCGCCGGCCGAGTTAGGGCGGTTGTTACAGCCTCTGAAGAAGGCAAATTGTCTCCATGGCTCATCCTTTGGCTTCCATGTATACTTGCCTGAACAAAATTAAACAACTTTACAATCTATAAATACATTTTTCATATGTAAATAATGAAATTAATTATTGATGCAATTTACCATCCACTATCTACACCGTATATGCTTGAGATCAGGAGGTACGACAATCCAGCTCGGATATGGTTTGTGGAACCTGCACTAAATGTGAAACTAATCTATCTGGGCATACTCAAATCAAGAAGTCTATAAAAATGACAATATAATTATACATGCTCATCCTAGATTTGCATTAAAATTAAATTCACAATATTAGAGTAAGAATATGAAAACATTACCTCACTGTGACTCAATGAAACAAGGCTCCAGAAGATACAGACAAGCTCGATGTCCTGTAGTTTGTTTGGTTCATGAAGATCTCAAGAACTGCCTGCCTCGTTGGTGGCATTTGCACGAGGCACGTCCACATCATCACCCAATGGAGGTGTAGGATGCTCCTCAATGGTGAAGCAATTGGTTCATCCATGGGACCCTTTCCACGATATCCAGATCTGCGCGGCCCGCTCCCACGCCTAACTTGAACAGCCAAGTGCCATATCTGCAACACCCCATTCGGTTCACCTGTGAACCAACCTAAAAATGTTACTAGCAATTGAACCATTCGCTAATCTATTTGATTCAATTAAGCAGACCTAGATTTACCCTTGGCTTCTCAAGATGGTGATGCGATATGCAAAATATGATGTGATGCTTGTGTTCTAACGTTGTACTACATGCATGCCATGATGTGCAAACTAGTAACAAACAAACCGAACGAATGAAAAACATAAAAGAGATATCTATTTTTAAAATTGAAACAGAAAAAGTGTAAAGACCGTGAAAAACAAAAAATGGACGCGATGCGGACGCTGTCTGGGAAGGACCAAACGCGGTCTGGGAAGGACCAAACATGTTATATTCTTTACCCGGTTAAATGAAATACGGGTCTAGGGGTCTTTTCACATACCCTAGCCGTCATTTTCATTTTTATAAATTTGAAAGGGGACGTCATTTTTCACATACGGGTGTAAGGGCGTCTTCCTCACCTTAGCCGCCTAGTTCTCCTCTTCCTTACTGGGGCTTCTTCCTTTCTTGGGTATCCTTCTTATCTCCATATTCTTAGTTTGCATGCATGTTCTTTTTAATTGATAGTAAGCTTGTTAATCATGTAACTAAAGTCTCAAATCAACAAGAAAGAAAAGAACTAAACTAAACTGGAAAACTGAAATCCCGTCCATGGCCGATGGGTGCAAATTGTTGGCGAGATGGGCAACTGTAAACAAGTTTGCAAGGCTTCCCCTCACACCCCCGATGACCCCTCTAGTTGCTGGGTCGAAGGGATGGCTTGCCATGTCCCTGTTTTCTGGTGGGTGGCGGAATTGCAGCTGTGAGGGGTGGAGTTGCAAGGGTGACGGAAGTGGCGACGTTCTGCTGCAATTGATGCTGTAATGGAAGCTTCAGAGGGGTAAACGCCGGTTGTGCTTCGTCGACAGCATCATGGGTTCCATCACAGTAGTTCAGGCCGCCGGAACAATCCACTACAGACCACCTTCTTGCCGGAATTCATGGCAGCGACGTGCAGAAGTGGGGAGGACGACCATACTCCATGCAACGTCCAAAGGTGGCTGATCCTTACTGTTTTGAGGCCGGCCTGAGGTCGTGGAACATCTGAATTGGAGCAAGGTGCAAGAAAGGAGGGGTCTTGAGGCTGGGAGAAGAAGAACAGGCCAGGAGTTGGGCGCCATGGTGCAGCACATGGTCGTCTTGGTTAACTGCTATAAAACACGCACTTTAGGCTTCCAATTGGTTGCTGGAGAAGGTTAAAGTTGAGGGAGGACGTGATTCTGGGTTTGGGTGCCAAGAAAAGGGGTGGAGAAGAAGGGCGCGGTCTGGTTTTGGTGCAGAGAAGAGTGGCGACGGGAAGAAGAAGAAGAAGAAGGAGGAGGGTGGCAGTTTTGTAAATATGGGTTGACTCGATACCGACTCGAGTTAAAAATAATACGAACACGTAATAAATCTTTAAAGATAATTATTTTAATGGGTTATGGGTAAAGTTACTAAACTAACTAATGATTGTATGAAATCGCCACGAGTAATAAAAATACGGTAATGATAAACGGTCGATAATTAATCGGCATACTATAAGTGATTAATTTTAAATTTAATATTTATAAGGGATTAATAAAATAAAGATTTTACCTTTACCTTATTAAATTTAATATTAGGTAAATAAAGTGATTATTTTAATAACAAGTAAGTAATGTAGAAAATGGGTTATTAAACTATAGTCGGGTAGCAATCACTAGCGTCGAACCTAAAGAGAATAATGAAAATAAATAAAGTTCGAAACTTTATTGAGTCGAATAATTTAAAATAATTGTATTAATAATATTTTTGAATAATACAAATTATTTTAAATAATTTAATCGAACAACTTAATTAATTAAATTGCTATAAATAATAGTAGCGATTAAAAATTATAACCATAAACTAAATCATCAAGATCGGGGTTAAGTAATTATCATCGCAAAGGAAAATTAAATACTTGTTTATTAGTAATAATTATTTTATCAATTGTTAGGTATTAATTATGATTTAGATAATTAATTTAAAATGTGAAGTAGGATTTACATGATTATGTCACAGGAATAATTAATTATCTCACTAGATTTGTTGATAATTTAATATTTAATATTTTTGAATTATAATAATGATATATATATTAGATATTTAGTTGCATGCATTCCTACTCGAATAAAATTATACTTATGTATAATTTTATGTTCTCGTTCAGATTAGGATCGTTGGTCGCAGCTGCGAGTTCGAAATATCTAGGTCCGTATAATCATTTGAAATGTTGTACTTTCCCTTGTTGGTAGCCTTGGTCGGCCTAAGCCCAGATTCGACCACCATGCGCTGTAACGCAATCAGGGTCAAGGAATTGACTCAGTCCGACACGGGGCCGCACCTTTAAAATTACTATGTGTGTCCGTATAATTATTTGAAATGTTATATTGTCCGTATAATTATTTGGAATGTTGTATTGTCTGTATAATTCTTTGAAATGTTATATTTTCCCAACTTAGTATAACTATATGAAATGTTGTATTTTCCCAAATTGGTAGCCTTTGTCGGCACTAATCTCAAAATGAGTTGGGAGACGATTTTTAATCTCAGAATGAATTGGGAGACCATGACTAATCTCAAAATGAATTGGGAGACCACCTAATCTGAGAATGAGCTGGAAGAAAATTTCTAATCTCAGAATGAGCTAGGAGACCATGACTAATCTCAAAATGAATTGGGAGACCACCTAATCTCAGAATGAGCTGGGAGACAATTTCTATTCTCAGATGAACTGGGAGACCATGACTAATCTCCAAATGAATTGGGAGACCACCTAATCTCATAATGAGCTGGGAGACGACTTTTAATAATCTCAAAATCACCTGAGAGACAAATTACTAATCTCAGAATGAACTGAGAGATAATTAGTGAAAGACTTGTGAAACTATAGTAATAAAACGGGTGATATGATAATAGGGATTTTATTGACTTGTTTCATTCAATTATGTGGTTTAGTGGTTTTATCACTAATGCGGAATTGCCTCCGCAGGTGAGCAGCATTGGACTAAAGAATAGAAGTGTGGTTGGTGGCTCTTTTACCAACCTAGGTATGGTGTATCGATAATAAAAATTGGACTTCCTTATTATTCTCTTGTGTTATAAATGTGGCTATGGGAAACGGTCCGCGACTATGGGATAATTTTTTATATTTTAGAGAACATGATTTATATTATATGTTGTGAGACATATTTGCTGTATTTAAATTTCATGTTCTGGAATGTTGCATTTACATTAACTATATTTTTAAGTAACACCCTCCCCTTAAAGTATAATAGCGGCCACCCTGTCAACAACAACTAGCATATATTAATAACAATAAACGTCGCAAGCACAATCCAAGGACAACATGTTTTTCACATTCTAGTTATCCACGCTCTGTAGCTCACCTAGTTCATTTTCTACTTTCTATTTTCATTCACATGCATAATATTCATAGCAGTTCACAGAGTAACATTCAAATTTCATTCTTCACACAGTTCAACACATCACCA
The DNA here is from genome assembly GCA_033002965.1 of Piper betle. NCBI lineage: Eukaryota > Viridiplantae > Streptophyta > Magnoliopsida > Piperales > Piperaceae > Piper > Piper betle. The sequence continues at coordinate 35,171 of JAURVB010004741.1, forward strand.
ATTACAGTAGGCTGGTACATGTGTGCGTGGTTTTAGTGCTGCTCCTCCGTAGTCTCGACAGTGCTCATCCCTCACAATTCACAGTGCTCATCCCTCCATAGTCTCGTCAGGGCAATATCTAGGAGTAATCGACCTCACGCGATAGTGTCCCCTTTCCATCTCATTAACTTTTGTAAAGACTATGAAATAATAATAATAATAATAATATATTCGACGCGGTCCGAGAAGGACCGAATGCTGGAGAATTATTATTATTCTCTACCCACTTTATTCTACCCGGTTAATATATTTTTAATAATAACCCGGTTAAATGAAATATGGGTGTATGGGTGTTTTCACATACCTTAATTGTCATTTTCATTTTAATAATTTTGAAAGTGGGTGTCATTTTTGGTGAGCCCCGTCTTCATCACCTTAGCCGCCTAGTTCATCTCTTCCTTACCGGTGCTTCCTCCTTGCTTGTGTATCCTTCCTATCTCCCTATTCTTAATTTTCATGCATTCATATTTCTTTTTAGTTGATAATAAGCTTGATAAACATGAGAATTAAAGTCTTAAATCAACAACAAAAAAACTAAACTAAACTGAAAACTGAATCCCGTCCATGGCCGACGAGTCTGAATTTTGGCAAGGTGGGCGATCGTAGGCAAGGGATTTCAAGGCAGCCCTCACCCTCCCGACGGCCTCTCTAGTTTCTGGGTCAAGTGGGTGGTGTCGCCTTGTCCCTAGCTTCCGATGGGTGGCGGAATTACAGCTGTTAATGGGTAGAATTGCAATGGGGACGAAGGTGATGGCAATCCTCTGAAATTGATGCTGTAATGGAAGCTTCAGAGGGTAGAAATCAGTTGTTCTTCATTGACAACAATAAGGGTCTATTACAGCAGTTCCTGCCACTGGCACAGGCCATTACAGGTGACCCTCTCACCGGAATTCACTGTGGCGACATGCAAACGTGGAGAGAACGACTCAACTCCCTGCAATGTCCAAAGGTGGCCAATTCTTCCTGGTTGATGACGGCCTGAGGTTGCTGAACCTCTGAATTGGTAGCAAGGTGCAAGAAAGTAGTGGTCTTGAGGTTGGGAAAAGAAGAACAGGCCTAGTTTGGTGTAGGATGGCCGCCTTGTATATCTACTGTAAAACATGGACTTTGTGCTTCATCTTTGGCTATTTTAATTTGTTGTTGATGCCATGTTGGGATGTTTATATGGTTATTCAATTGGGTTGCTGGGGAAGGCTGCATAGGGTTGAAGAAGAAGACATCAGATCTGGTTTTTGATATAAAGAAGAAGGTAGGAAAAGAGAAGGACGTTGGGGAAGAAGAAGATGGCAGTTTTGTAAATATGGGTTGACTCAATACTGTTAGAGTTAAAAATAATACTAACTTGTAATAAATCTTTAAATATAATTATTCTAATGGGTTATGGGTCCAATCCACCATGTCCGTAATTGGCTGGAGAGTCCACTCTGCCTTGTCCAATTGATTGGCAGATCGGTCAATCCATCATGTTCATTACGGGCTGGCGAGTCCGATCCTCCGGGTCTGTTATCGGCTGGTGGGTCCAATCACCATGTCCGTAATTGGCTAGCGAGTCCAATCCGCCATGTCCAATTGATTGGCTGATGGGTTAGTCCATCATGTCCATTACCGGCTGGCGGTCCAATCCGCCATGTCTGTTATCGGCTGATGGGTCCAATCCACCATGTCCGTAATTGGCTAGCAAGTCCAATCCATCATGTCTAATTTATTAGCTGATGGGTCAGTCCGTAATTGCCACTGCCCTTCTTCATCTTCTCCTGCATGCTCTGTTCTCAACTCCAGGCGCGCTCCAGCTGCCGCCACCACCGTCAATCGTCGCCGACCAGCCCTGCCATGCCGTTGCAGTGTCGCCCCAGCCCACTCTGGCCTTCTTCCAGCTGCGGCGATGCCCGCATTGCCTTCCTAGCGGCGCACTCACATTGGTGATTCCACAGCTGGTGAGCGTCGCTGCCTCAATTGGGTGGTCGCCTCGTCACCCTCGACCACCTATCTACCTTCCCCGGCCATATTGGGACCCGTCTCCACCCAGGACGGCCGGATTTCTTCACCCATCGCCGTCGCCCCTATTTTCGCCGCCGTCCCCTTTTTTGTCTATTCACCACCCTAGGCCGGCATTCACAACCGTGAGATCAACCCTATACTGATCGGCGAAGAGAGTTGGATCATCTTCGGATGTCGGAACGGTCGTCGCCACTGATTCCTGACAAAGCTTGCCCGTGCTTGCCCATCTCGCCGAATAGGGCAAACTCGTCGGCAGTTTTAGTTTCTTGGGTGAAAATTTGTATTTGTTTTCTTATTGATTTTAAACTTTTAATCCTCGCGATTAAAAAGCTTATTATCAAATTAATATATACATGCAAGAAAATTAAGAAGAAGGAGATTGGAAGAATACCTAAGCAAGGAAGAAGACACGCCAGTAAGGAAGAGGAGAAGAGAATGCAAATGAAGGCTAGGGTGGAGGACGTCTTTTATAAATGAAATGACAGCTAGGGTTTGTGGAAACACACCAACACCTGTATTTAATTCCTTTAACCAGGTAACTGGGTAAAGAATAAAATATTTAACCGGGTAGAGAATAGAATATAATTAATATTAATTCTCTAACGTTCGATCCTTCCTTGCTCGAGTCGAATATATTAAAAAAATTTTTTTCCATGGTCTTTACAACAATAACTACAATTTATGCAATATGTTGTGTTGCAGTTAAACAAGGAATGAAGTGAGTGACCAAAGGTGTACTTCCCAGCCAACCAGAACAACCAAGGAAAGATGGTCAAGAGCATTGCAAAGCCGTAACAACCTAGAGTGGTATTACTTTACAAGAACAAGGTTAGCCCAATGAAGTTTAAAAAAGATAAAAAGCCAAACAATGAACATGAAACCATTATATTTGTTAGCTTACTCGAAAGGAAAGGTAAAGAGAAAGATGTGGTACATACAAAAGAAGTTGAAAAAAAGGTACCATTTCCTTCTAGAGTGAGAAATTAAGCGATGAAAACTAATTCAAACATTTCTCAATATATTTAAGAAATTACAAATTAACATACCTTTCGCTGAAGGTACTCGACTAGATGCCTAGTTATGTAAAATATTTGAGGGATATTCTAGCAAAGAAAAGGAGAGTAGATGACAATGAAGTTGTGGTCATGACAAAGGAATGTAGTGCTGTCCTCCAAAGAGAACTACCTTCTAAGATGAAAGACCCAGACAAATTTGTGATTGCATGTTCAATTGGAGGAAATATTCATTGTAATGCTTCATGTTCTAGCATTAATCTTATGCCTTTTTTTATTTTCAAAATGTTGGGATCTACGACATTGCTCCTACCAAAATCACACTTTAGTTGGCTGACCAGTCATTGCTATATCCTAAAGGAGTCATTGAAGATTTTTTAATAAAGGTTGACAACTTTATATTTCTGGTAGATTTTATGGTGCTTGAAATGGAAGGAAGGAATGACGATATACCACTCATTGTCGGGAGAGGTTTCTTGGCAACTAGAAGAACACTGATTGACGTGGCTACTAGAAAACATAGACTTAAGGTAAACAACGATTCTGTCACATATAACATCATTAAATCCATGACTTGCCCGAATGGAACATATGAATGTTCTAGAATTGAACTATTTAATAAAATAATGTACAAAGGTGATCAGTTGAGTGATTCATTACATAAGGCCATAAATTCTCTTTGTAAAGAAGATACTGATGTGGAAGAGATGGTTAAAGTATTAGATTCACAACCAATCTTGCCTAGGAGATTGAAAGTTGTGAAAACCTTAAATCTACCATTCCACAGATTGTTGCCATCAGTTGAAGTACCACCTATTTTGGAGCTAAAGCAACTTCCAAAATATCTCAAGTATACTTTCTTAGGGCCTAATGACACTCTTCTTGTTATTATTTCTTTAGAGCTAACTATGTTACAAGAAGAGAAGCTGATTAGATACTAAAGGATCACAAGTCAGCTATTGCTTGGATTATAGTAGACATAAAAGACATCGATCCATCCTTTTGTATGCATAGGATCAAATTAGTGGATGAATGCAGTCCAACTATTGAGGGCCAACGACGACTCAACCCCAACATGAAAGAAGTGGTCAAAAGGAAATTATTAAGATGGTCCAACTGTAGTCATTAAACCAAGCGCTTCTTGGGAGGCAACCCAAGTAATTTCTCTTAAAAGTTTATTTTTTGATTTTTTTAAATAATTTTTTATTTTGTAGCACGGGTCAAGTCCAAATTCATCATTCATGATAATCATCCACCGACGTATTGGTTGAGGGAGTCCTCTTGCACTTCTCTTTATTTTTCTAACATGGAGGACAATGTTTAGTTTCAATGTGGGGGGATGCCTTAATTTTGTGCATATTGTTCATGCTTGACTCCTATTTCGATATAGATATGTGTAAATATATATATATATATATATAGTTTAATGTAAAAATTTTATTATGCAACAGTATATAAGTCTCTTTGTTCAACGATAGATACATGTGAATTAGTCTTACCTTTCTTAGGAAAACTTGAATAATTGATATGAGGGATGAACTGAGTAAATGATTGCATTCGAGAGTTGGTTCTATACCTTATATTATTTTCAGAATCCTTTGGTGTAAATGATTTTAATGAATGTTTTGCAATAAGAAAATTCCTTGAATCATAAGAATTTGCATGACGGCTTTGGTTGTTTTAGGTTTGTCCTAGCATAGTCTTTTATTCTAAAAAAGATAAAAAAAGAGAATAAATTTGAGCAATGTCTACTTTGTTGAGTAACCGGGCCTTCGTAACTTAGTAATTATGGGGGTTCGTGTCAAAAGGTAAAGTTGGCTATTCTTAAAAAAAAAAAATAGAGTAATGACTACTTTGCTGAGTAATTGAGCCTTTGTAACTCAGTAATTATGGGGGTTCGCATCAAAAGGTCATAGTTATCTTTGTTTGCATAGTGGCACTTTGTTGAGTAACCAGGCGTTCATAACTTAGTAATTATCACCAAAACTAAATGCTTACATTAGTGGAGATGAGGGCAAATGGTAAACATATTTTAACGTGAGCCAGAGTGTTATTTTCTTGTTGCATATGAGAAGGATAAGCAAAAGGAATGTCAGACACACACACATGGAGAGCCTTCTTTTGGGTGTGATTGATGAAAGAAAATTTCTAATTTGATTGACATCTTCTTGCCTTTGGATAGTTTGATTAAACATCATATGAGTACATAATAGAGACTAAGTATCTTCATGTAGTAAAATTTTTTTGTTTTGACATTTTTCTCGAGATGCGCAAAAGTTTATGTTTGGGCGTGTGTTAAGTATTTAAAGTAATCAATATTTGCCCATGTTCTTAATGTGATTTTGTCATCTGTGTGATAATTATTATTAATTAGATGATAGTTTACTTTAATTTTTTAATTAATTAATATTTTATTAGATATGTTTAATTTTGGAGTTTCTATGCAGAAAAAGAGAAAACAAATTAAGCTTAGGAGTTGAAAGGTCATGGTCACCCAATGGTACTACAAGGACTTCACAAAGTTTGATGCGGATGGATGTACATTGCTTTGGCTACATTTGAGTATGTCGACGAGTTGGAAATTTGAATAGACATCAGAATCAATTAGAATACATTGATTTGTAAACACTTTGTTTGAATTCATGTATCTTATGGCCATCTCATCTTCTATATAAAGGGGTGGTTATTTGTTCTTTGAGATATCTCAACTCTTGGCTTAGAAGTAGTCTAGTTTATGTAGTTCTTTTCCATTCATAATGAAAGGTAGTTTCTTCATTATAATGTTTTCTATTTTTTTATGGAGTAATCTTTTATTTCGTTCTAGAGAAGAGAGGAACTTAACATGATTAAATTGAATTCATTTCAACAGCTTACTGTTATTCAATTGAATTGCTTGAATTATCATGTTCTTAATGCTAAGAGTATACTGCTAACCTATTGCTTCTTAGATCATAAGGTTTAATTAGATTTTGGGAGAAATCAATTTGATTAGTCATTGAAAATTCTACATACAACGAATCTTTTGACTTATTTGTGGTTGTGGTCAAAAGATACATAACACTGTATGTGATTATAAGGCAAATCTTAATGCATTATTTTCTTGATTAATCAATTATCACTGGGTGTAACACCCCGATTCGGCTCACCCGTGAACCGACCCGGAAATGTCACCGGCGACCGAACCGTTCGTTTATCTACTAGATTCGGTTAAGCCGACCAGGATCTACACTCGGTGTCAGAAGATGGAGATGCAAATATGAAATGCATGAATGAGAACGATTGGGTTGTAACGTGGTCCTACATGCATGATATGATGTACAAGCAAAAACAAGACAAAATAATAAATGAGAAACCAAAAGAAAATATATACTATTTTATCAAAATACGATAAAACATGATAATCTATCGTACCATTCATCATTATCTCTTTCATTTCAATTGAACCGAGCCTGAACTCCAAACTCACTACTCATTCACATTTATCCATTCATTTCATAACAAGCAATTTATCTAAACAAACACATCAAAGTTATCATTCACGTAGCAATAACACGCCGTCATTATACGTTACACGCGGCAGGTACATGTGTGCGCGGTTCCGTGCTGCTCCTCTGCAATCCCGACAGCTTTTATCGCTCGCATTCCACACCTACATATATATAGAAAAACCATCAGTAACGAGTGTTACCGGCCCGGAAAATAACTAATATCAATCTGGCACAGGAGAGCAAACTCTACTGTTGAATCAAAACCATATACTTCCTCAAGAACTCTCATCAGGGCATATACGGGAGCCGTCACCGTCGGGCCGTCGCGCTCGAGTCGACAGCGTCCCCCTTTCTTTCTCATTCTCATACCTTGGCCATTTCTCTATCGCTTCTCGCATCAAATCTCATTCCTTTTCTCCCTCTGCACCTTCCATATTACTCCTGGCCTTGAGCATGAAGGCCGACCACTCTCAGGCAGTCGCCTTTAGTTCCCTTTGAAACACAAGTCTAGACATATGATACATTGCAGTACCTGTAAACCTCCACACTTCTCCGGGTTTGAGGAACTCAAAGGTGGACTTGTCCGGATCCTTCGGGAACGAAGTGGGTTCTCCCCAGCTCCAGAGCCAGCTCTTCCGGGCACACGCCCTATCTGAAGACGTGGCCGCAAGTAACCCTCATTCCATCTCTCACCGAAAACAAGAAAACTATATATATATAGGCCTGGGTTAGGATTTATATAATAGGCCCGAAGGCATCGTGAGCTGGATCTGAAGTTCGAAAACAAACTCGAGGGATCTCATCCTCGAGGGTTATTAATCAGAAATAAAACTGTTGGCTAAATGGCCCAAGTTAAGTCAAGCATGGTAAAAGCTCCAAACGGGTCCTAAACGGACCTGGTAGAAGCTCCAAACGGGTCCACGCGCCTAGGCGGCGAGCTCCTACACCGTACCTACACAATCAAGCTAAAAACTAACGCTCGCATGATGAATCACACATCCTATAGCATGCACGCACAATCAACACAATCACTCATCAAGCAACACACATCAACCTATATCAATTCTAGCAAGTCTACTTACGCTAGTTTGCATTAGATCATGATCATTACCTAATAACCCTAATTAGTTTCATAACTTCTATTTTTAACACCACACAATTCCACAAATTTCATATTTTATTCTAAATCAAATCCACATTTACACAAGTAATTGCAATGCACAATTCATCAATCATAGCATGCAAATTCTAATAATCAATACTTTCAATTAATTAAGTTAAAATAAATTATACCTCGCGTCGTCGCAAATCGGCGACGGCTAGGGTTTCTGTTTCACGGCTCAAAACTCGAATTCAGCACCTAGCGGCGTCCGAAATCCGATCAGATTGGACTGGGTGCGTTTGATGGATGATCCGGCGAATTTCCCACAAATCCAATTTTCCGGCAGTTCCGGCGGTTTTCCGGCGAGTGTCAGTGGTTTTCCGGCAGATTCCGACGGTTTTCCGGCGATGATTCGGGACGGGGCAATCAGGGGGTCTATCGGCACCAGCTCGACTAGCTCGGTCCAATGGTGGTGTCAAACAGGGTAGCCGAGGTGGCGATGGCCGTCGACGGCGGCGTCGAAAATGGGCGGGGGCGGTGGTGTGCTCCAATCGAGGCTCCGGCCGGCCTTGACGGCGGCCGGGAGGATGGGGAAAATGTCGGCAACGGCGAGGGGGTGCTTGTCAGGGTCACACTGGCGGCGGAATGGCCCGGACGACGGCAGAATCCGGCCCGAAGTGGCGGCGACCGAGGTGGTTTCGTGGGGCGATTCCGGCGTCGTAGCGGCGAGACGGTGGCCGGGGTGGGTCGTGGCGGCACGGCGACGGCACGACGGGGCGGGGCGGCGTCGATCGGCGGCGGCGGCAACACGTGGCAATGGCGGCGGCGAGGGTTTGGGGTGAGGAAGGTCGGGAGGATGAAAAACATGGCTAGTGGCAAACTCGTAATTTAGTATTGACTCGATTCCGACTCGAGTCAAAATAATAACTAGTTCGTAATAAATTCTAAAAAAAATCTAGAAAATATGGAAAAATTCTACAAAATAAAACAAACACAACAACATCCAAATGACATGCTCTATAACTAATAACCCACCCGAATATAATCAAACGCGTCCTAACTCGTCATTCGGCCCTAAAAAATATTCTACGATCAAATAAAAATAACAATCAATACTGCATACCTCCATATACTTGATAACCAATTTTTCATCATCTTTTAGGCGTTATCATCATACATTTGAGCATACATGACCCTCATCTCTCATAACTCACAGCTGGCCTCAACTCAGCTCGCGGTCCATGAAGTTGACTCGATTCGAACCGACGGTTGAACCGACTAGTTCACTCCCGTAAAACTCTGGATCGAGTCACGGGTTTTACACTGGGTGGTAGAAATTTAGGCAAAATAATAGATGCATGAAGGAGTGGGAGCCACCATGTTATATAATTCTCCTAAATCGTCAATTCGAGAAAATAAAAGATAAGAGTAAAATGTGATGAATATAAAATTCATGTTAAGGGAAATTCGATTGTATAACTTGTTTTATCATTGTATGTTTTCCTTTAATTTAAAGTTAATATTTAGATTTAGTTAAGTTGATTGTATTTGTTTTGTTCTTCATTTCATTTTATTTAATTAATTTAAGGAAATTCATCTCTCAATGGGACGATACTCAAATTTATCATTATATTACTTATTTTGACCGTGTATACTTGCACGTCATTGAATTTATTCTAACACCTTCCATTCACATGCACATAACATGTTACCCATTTATTAAACATCATCAAAATTTTATCAAAAGATTTACACATTCACGAGCATCACAAATAAATGTCCTATTGTCGACATGTGTGTGTGTAAGGATGCCATTGCTCATTCATCATGTATAGCACATATAGTTGTGTGTGATGCTCACCTACACATATAATAGAAAACTGTCGGCAATGGTTGTCACTGGTGTAGAAAATAACTAATATCAAATTGTCAATGAGAGCTAACTTTCATGAAAAGCAAAAAAATCATGCATATACTTCAACATAACTCTCAGAAGGGTAACTACTGAGGAGCCATCAAGCTATAGCCATGAAGGCCGAGTACTCTTAAGCAGTCATCTTTAGTACACTTTTAACCAAAAGTATGGATGTGCACTGCACTAAACAGTAACCGTAAACCCAACATTTCTCCAAGTGTGAGGAACTCAAAATGCTAGTTGTTAGGATCCCTTGGGAATGAAATAACCCTCTTACTAATCCAGAGCTAGCTATAACTGGCACGTGCAGCCGCTCATGGTACATGCGAGTCCTTTTCTCTATCTCTTGTCTTACTGAAAAATCGATAAAAATTATGTATAGGGGTGGGAAGGGATTTAATATTTTAGGCCCATATGATGCATGAATGACAAAATGTATAAATCAAACAACAGTAGGGCAATCATCTCTATCCTCATCAATCCAAACAAATCCTAATAATCATGTCATATGAATCTATATTCCTAGGTGATTATGTCATCAACATCACAAATTTGTTATATGTGACTTAAACATATCAATTAACTAATTAAGGATCATAATTCATTTTACTAATTGTAAAGACTGTGGAATATATATATATATATATATGTTCGACAAAAAAAATATATATCCGACTCGGTCAGGGAAGGATCAAACGTTAGAGAAAGTATTATTATTATTCTATTATTGTTATATTATATTCTCTACCCGGTTGAATATTATACTTTATTCTTTACATAGTGAAATGAAATGCAAGTGTTGGGGTGTTTTCCCATACCCTAGGCATCATTTTCATTTTATATTTTTGTGAGGGGGGCGTCATCCTCACCCTAGCCACCTATTTCTCCTCTTCCACACCCAAGCCGCTTACTCGCATCTTCTTCTCCTCTTCCGGAGCTGGCTTCTTCCTTTTGATTGGGTATCCTTCCTGTCTCCGTACTCTTAGTTTTCATGCATTTCATGATCGCCATGCTAATTTCTACTGTTTCATCAATTCATGATCGTCATGTAAAATTCTGCTTCTTCATCAATTCAAGATCGTCATTACGTCCTATGCTATGTAATTGTATGTCCAATGGCTCCAGATGCAGATTTTGATTTTGATTTGGGTCCCCGATGTTACTGTTGTGGCCAATATGGTCACATTACTATCATGTGTCCTGCTAGAAAAAGTCCCCTTCTCCAGTCGCCTCTCCAACAATAGTCATGAGTCAGGAATCTACAAGCAATCCTTTACAGAGAAAGATTTCTCCTCCAAGAAAATCATCCCCTTGGAGTATTGTCCATGCCACTGTGGGTCCCATTGATCTTACTCCTGGCTCAACTGCAGAAATTATTCCTCAGACCAGAAAAACTGCTAGAGAATTTAGAAACCAAATGAAAGTTTTTAATGAGCCACCGTCATCTCCTCCCACTGGTCCCACTCCTACTGGTCCCTCTTTACAACAGCGTATGCCATTTACAAAAAATTATTATCAAAGACCAACACCAGCAACAGTGTTGTTTGAAGAACATGTACAATCTGTATTAAGTTACAATGGTAAATCCATTTACGAATGGAATTTAGATGGATTTACAGAATATCAAATAATTATCTTATTACATAACATGCTAATGTATGCAACAATTTGTAGAACTAATAATAATAATGATAGGTTAATTGCAGAAATGATGATTGCTAGCTTCTCAGGACAACTAAAAGGCTGGTGGGATAATCATCTTACACCTAATCAAAAATTAGAAATTATTAGTGCAATTAAAATTGAACCAGGAACTAATGAAAGAAAGGAAGATGTAGTATTATGATCGTGGATGTGGCTACGGCTGATCTTCCACATCAAAATGTTATAATGTGAATATTATTGTTTACATTATTGTGTTGTTACGTTATATTGTTAATATTACAGTGTATGTTTACAGTGTGTATTACATTATTATTACACTGTTCTGAAATTTTAAGTAGAGTAAAGTGAAATTGAGATCCTGCGCGGTTGATGGTATCAGAGCCATACGTTTGAAGCCTAGTGTATAACCAAGGTTAGGTGATGCAGTACCTCTGAGTAAGTCGACGCAAGCCTGGGTTTGGCGTTAGTCGCAATCAGGAGGTGTTTCTGCTACCCAAATTCCTAACTGAAGGCCAAACTAGGTTGAAAACCATGGCATTGATCCAGAAATTGATCGGGAGATCAAAAGATCTGGATAAAACTAAAATTGCAGAACAACTTGTATATAATAATATTGAACAAAATCTAAATAAATGGACTATACCTAAAATACAACCCACTACTGTATATCAGAAGGGTTTATTAGAATTTAAACAAGCTTATATTATAAAAACATTTGAAGATAGTTTAAGTTTACAAAATTATACTAATAATATTTCCTTATTAAATTCTAAAATCTTAGAAGAATTAGGTAAAGAATATAATTATATCCATTTAGGATTAGTTTAAATAGCAGTTAAACCCTTAACTAGAGATGGATTAAATACTTCCATACTTCTTTGCCTAAGAGATAGACGTCATAATAAATTTCCAGACTCCCTTTTAGGAATAATTGAATCAAGCCTAGGAACTGGTCCTGTCTACTTTAATTGCTATCCTAATTTTTCCTTATCGCTGTCAGATCCAAATATCAAAGATAGTCTGTGTTTAAATATGCAGACTCAAGGATATCAATTCAAGATCGTCATTACGTCCTATGCTATGTAATTGTTTAAATTAGGATAAATGAGTTGTAGTCTCTAGCATATAATGAGTTCTATGCATGGGGTTTGGCTAGTGGGCAACGCTGTGGGGGATTCTAGGCATCCATACCAGTTCGTCGGCCAAGGCTCAAGCCATGCATGCTCACTGCGCTTGGCCTTGATGTTGGGTTGTCGTGCAGGGAGAAGGGAAGAGTTCCTGGTGGTGCTGCTCGCCGGACGGAGTTCACCTAGCGTTCCCAGCTGTGCTGCTGGCCGGACGGAGTTCGCCTTGCGTTCCCGGCTGTGCTGCTGGCCAAGCTTCATGTGCCGCCTTGGTGTAGGGCAGTGTCGCCTTGGATAGCTACTGTAAAGCACAAACTTGAGGCTTCCTTGCTTGCTATTTTCATTTTGTTGTTGACGCTATATTAGGGTACTCAATAGGGTTGTTCAATTGGATTGTTGGGGAAGAAGTTAGTCAAGGTCGTGACCTGTTTTGGTGCCAAAGATGAAGGTAGGAGAAGAGAAGAGCATCGGGCAAGAAGAAGATGGAAAATCTGTAAATAATGCTTCACTCGATATGGCTCGAGTTAAAAAATAATACTACCTCGTAATAAATCCTTAAAAATTATTATTTTAATGGTTATGGGTTAAAGTTGCTAAACTAATTAATTAATGTACGAAATCGCAAAAAGTAATAAAATTACGGTAATGATAAACGGTCGATAATCAATGGGCATACTTCAAGCTATTAATTTTAAATCGGATGGTTATAAGTGATTATTTCACCTTTACCATATTAAATTTAATATTAGGTAAATAAAGTGATTATTTTAATAACGAGTAATAAGGTAGAAAATGGGTTATTAAACTGTAATTATGTAAAAGAACCTAAATAGCATAATAAAATAAATAAGATTCAAACTTTTATTGAGTTGAATAATTTAAAATAATTGTATTAGTAATAATTTGAATTAGGACTTAATTGAACGACTTAATTAATTAAATTGCTATTAATAATGATAGTGATTAAAGATTAAAATCGTAAACTTAATCATTAAGATTGGCATTAAGTAATTATCATCTTAAAGGAAAAGATACTAATAATAGTAATTAAATACTTGAATACTTGCTTATAAGTTAATAATTAATTTATCATTTGAGAAGTGTAAAGCAGGACTTAAATGATTAAGTCTCATGAGTAATTTAATATTTAAGATTGTTGAATGTTGCATGCTTTATGTTGTCAAATTTTGATAATGATATATATATTAGTCATGTAGTTGCATGCATTCCCACTCGAATAAAATTGTACTTATGTATGATTTTATGTTCTCATTCAGATTAGGATCGTTGGTCACGGTTGCAGGTTCACTTTCAGACCATCTAGGTCAGTATAATTATTTGAAATGTTGTGCTTTCCCTTTTGGCAGCACAGGTTGGCCTGAGCCCAGAATCGACCACCATGCACCTAGTGCAACCGGGGTCAAGGAATTGACTCAGTCTGACATCGGGCCACACCCTTTCAAATTACTATGTGCGAGTCTTGGTCGACTTGAGTTCACATCCGACCACCATGCAATGAGCACAACCGAGGTCGACTCAATTTGACATAGGGCAGCACTGCCTGAAAGATTGAACTCCTGTCCCCATGCCGAAAGGGGTGACAGGGTGCAGTAGCGCTAGACGGGTCATTATGCACTCGTGATACCGAGAGGGTGAGCCAATGGCAAATATCGATAACTACAGGCTATGGGCCATGTTGCATATGTGTGCATGCATGGGATTGGAGTTCCTGTATATTAAGAGCCTAGCATAGGCTCATAACAACTACAAGTCTCGAGAAATGATAATAGGGATTATATTGACTTGTTTCATTTAATTATGCAGCTTAGTGGTTTTATCGCTAATGCAGAATTGCCTCTGCAAGTGAGTAGCTTTGGACTGAGGACTGAAAGTGTGGTCGGTGGATCTCTTAGCAACCATGGTTTGGTGAATTGATAATAACCTAGATTTCATTTTATTCCCTTGTGTTATAAATGTGGCTAAGGAAACAGTCAGAGACTATGGGACTTTATTTTTATGTATTGTCACATGATATTAGAACATGATTTATTTTTATGATTTATAAATTTTCTAGACTTATTTACAATGTTATGATTCATGTTGAATAGCATGTTTACAACATTTAACCTTTTAAGTAACCTTGGCCCAGTTAGGGCAGGTCGTTACAAGTGGTATCAGAGCACGGTTTCCCACAAGCTCACACTTTATGATTCAATTACCTTATTGAAAAATCTAGTAATTATCTTTTCCCAATGTTTTATGTTATTAATTAACAACTTCATTCGCTAATAGACCTAAGTCATAACTGAAAAAGAACAAATTAATGAGCCATGACGGGAAAAGTTTTTGACAATTTAGATGGCAGGCACTCGTAGACAGCCAAACTGATCTACTCACTCAAATTCAAACACAGAGAGGGTATTGGCCTAGATCCTGACGACCATGTAGGGACTCGCACAGGCTTTAGAAAATACAAATTCTGTGCTTCAAAATATTGTGCGGTGGTTACCAGGAGCGGTAGCAAGGAATGGAGCCTCAAACTTAGCAGCAGGTCCTAGCATCACCCCAGAGGGTGTTCTGGGTTAGCAGATAGGGGCGAGCAAGGGGAGCATCCAAACCCAGTGCCACCAGTAGTCCAACAATTGTTGCCACTAGTTGTTGATGATAGTGACCGTTACACTGTGGAAAAGTTCAGGAAGAAAGGAGCTGAGGTATTTATTAGAGGGATTGATCCAATAAAGGTGGAGAGCTGGATAGACATTACCGAAAAAGTGTTTAGGGCTCCGTCTATGCCCCACCGCCATCAAATGAGGTTGGCAACATGCATGCTTCAGGAGGAAGCATCTTACTGGTGGAAATCCATGGAAAAACCACATTTCAAGGATGTGAGATTTCTTCCATCACGTGGCAGAATTTATGGCAGCTTTCAATGGACAATATTATCCAAAGCCCGTTGTCCAGTAGAAAGCACTACAGTTTGCCATTGATGTAATGACCCGCCATGTTTCAAGATATTGTGGGCCTTGCTGGCTAGGTGTTACTCAATATTTAACAAAACTAACCCTATAATGACCAATCCTAACCGGACCAGGTGTTATTAAAAGGTTACATGAATAATATGAAAGCAAATAAGTCTAGCATTTCTAACTCAAAAGAACTTTTGTTTCAAATGAAAATGTGTGAAATAATTATCCCATAGTCTTGGACCGTTTCCCATAGCCACATTTATGACACAAGAAAAATAAAAAGAGAAGTCCGCTTATTATCTGTTCAACACCTGAGTTGGTAGAAGAACCACCCCGTCTCTTAGTCTTTAGTTCTGGCTGCTATCCTGCAGACGCAATTCCACGTTAGTGATTAAACACTAAGCCATATAATTAAATAAAACAAGTAAATAAACTCCCTATCATTATTTATAATATTGGCTTTTGTGACCATTCCAACATGTCCATTTATTAGCTGATGGTTCAGTCCACCATAGCCATTAGTTGGCTGATGGGTCAGTCCACCATGTCCATCTATCAGCTGATGGGTCAGTCCATCATGTCCATTATTGACTGGTGAGTCCAATCCAGCATGTCCATAATTGGCTGATGGGTTAGTCCATCATGTCCATTATCGGCTGGCGAGTCCAATCCACCATATCCATTATCGGCTGGTGAGTCCACTCCACCATGTCCGTAATTGGTTGGCGAGTCCAATCCGCCATGTCTGTTATTAGCTGGTGAGTCCAATCCACCATGTCCGTAATTGGCTGATGGGTCAGTCCATCATGTCCATTACCGGCTGGCGGGTCCAATCCGCCATGTTCGTAATTGGCTGATGGGTCAGTCCATCATGTCCATTACCAGCTGGCGAGTCCAATCTGCCATGTCTATTTTTGGCTGGTGAGTCCAATCTACCATGTCTGTAATTAGCTAATGGGTTAGTCCATCATGTCCATTATCGGCTGGCGAGTCAAATCCACCATGTCCGTTATTGGCTGGTGAGTCCACTCCACCATGTTTGTAATTGGCTGGCGAGTCCAATCCCCCATGTGCAATTTATTGGCTGATGGGTCAATCCATCATGTCCATTATCGGCTGGTGAGTCCAATCTGCCATGTCCGTTATCAGCTAGTGAGTCCAATCCACCATGTCCAATTTATTGTACTATGGGCTCTCAAGTCCTTTTCTGACATATCCATTATTGGATTATGAAGGGCGTAGCCCATGTCGGACTGAGTCAATTCCTTGACCCTGGTTGCATTTGGTGCATGGTGGTCGAATCTGGGCTCAGTCTAACAAGGTTGTCCACATGGGAAAATACAACATTTAAATAGTTGTACGGACCTGGATATTTTGAACTCGCAGCTGCGACCAATGATCCTAATCTGAACGAGGACATAAAATTATACATAAGTATAATTCTATTTGAGTAGAAATGCATGCAACTAAATGACTAATATATACATTACTATTAAATTTCAACAATATTAAATATTAAATTATTCATGTGATATAATCATTTAAATCCTACTTTACATTAATTATCTAGATCATAATTAACACTTAACAAATAATAAAATAATTATCAACTTATAAACAAATATTTAATTATTATTATTAGTATATTTTCCTTTGAGACGATAATTACTTAACCACAATCTTGATAATTTAGTTTACGGTTTTAAATCTATAATCGCTATCCTTATTCATAGCCAATTTAATTAAATAAGTTGTACGATTAAATTATTTAAAATAATTTGTATTATTCTAATTTAAAAATATTATTAATACAATTATTTTAAATTATTCGACTCAATAAAATTTTGAACTTTATTTATTTTCATTATGCTATTTAGGTTCGACGCTTGTGATTGTTACCCGACTATAGTTTAATAACCCATTTTCTACATTACTGACTCGTTATTAAAATAATCACTTTATTTATCTAATATTAAATTTAATATGATAAAGGTAAAATCTTTATTTTATTATTCACTTATAATCCTCCGATTTAATTTAATCACTTGTATTACGCCGATTAATTATCGACCGTTTATCATTACCGTATTTTTTATTACTTATGTCCATGTCGATTTCATCCAATCATTAATTAGTTTAGTAACTTTAACCCATAACCCATTAAAATAATTATTTTTAAAGATTTATTACGAGTTCGTATTATTTTTAACTCAAGTCGGTATCGAGTCAACCAGTATTTATAGATTTGCCACCACGAGCTTCTTCTTCTTCTTCTTCCCGTCGACATTCTTCTAGTAACGACCGCCATGTTCTCACAACATTGTGTGTAAAACCCGTGACTCGAGTCAGGGTTTTTACGTTACCGAACCAGTCGGTTCGACCGTTGGTTCGAGTCGAGTCAGTTTCATGAATCGCGTGCTGAGTCGAGACCAGCCGTGAGTTATGAGCGATGAGAGTCAGGTGTACCTGAGTATATGATGATAACGTCGAGAAGATGGTGAGATGCGAGTTATCTGAATATATGAAAGTATGCAGTATTTTTTTCTTTTTATATGTTTGATCGTAGAAATAGTTTTAGGCCGAATAACGCATTAGGATGCGTTGGATTATATTCGGGTGGGTTATTAGTTATAGAGCATGCCATTTGGATGTTGTTGTGTTTGTTTTATTTTATAGGATTTTTCCATATTTTTCTAGATTTTTTTAGAATTTATTACGAACTAGTTATTATTTTGACTCGAGTCGGAATCGAGTCAATACTAAATTACGAGTTTGCCACTAGTCATGTTTTTCTTCTTCCCCGACCATTCTCACCCAAACCCTCGCCGCCGCCACTGTGGTGTGCTGCCGCCGCCGCCGCCGACGTCGTGCTGCCGCCGATCGACGCCGCCCTGCCCCGCCTTGCCGTCGCCGTGCCGCCCCGACCAACCCCGGCCACCGTCGCGCCGCCACGACGCCGGAATCGCCCCACGAAGCCGCCTCGGTCGTCGCCACTCCGGGCCGGATTCCGCCGCCGTCCGGGCCGCACCGCCGCCGCTGTGACCCCGACGACCACCCCCTCGACGTCGCCGACGTTTCCCCCATCGTCCCGACCACCGTCGAGGCCGGCCGGAGCCTCGATCGGAGAACGCCGCCGCCGCCACCCACTTTCGACGCCGCCGCCGACGGCCATCGCCGCCTCGGTTACTTTGTTTGACACCACCATCGGACCAAGCTCGTCGAGCTGGTGCCGATAGACCCCCTGATTGCCCCGTCCCAAATCATCGCCGGAAAACCGTCGGAATCCGCCGGAAAACCGCCGACACTCGCCGGAAAACCGCCGGAACCGCCGGAAATTGGATTTGTGGGAAATTCGTCGGATCATCCGCCGAACGCACCCGGTCCAATCTGATCGGATTTCGGACGCCGCTAGGTGCCGAATTCGAGTTTCGAGCCACGAAACGGAAACCCTAGCCGTCGCCGATTTTCGACGACGCGAGGTATAATTTATTTTAATTTAATTATTTGAAAGTTTTGATTATTAGAATTGCATGCTAGGATTGGTGAATTGTGTGTTATAATAATATATATAAATGTAGATTTGATTAAGGATAAAAATATGAAATTTGTTTGATTGTGTGGTGTTAAAAATAGAAGTTATGAAACTAATTAGGGTTATTAAGTAATAATCATGATCTAATCAAACTAGCTTAAGTAGACTCGCTAGAATTGATATAGGTTGATGTGTGTTGATTGACGTGTGATTGTGTTGATTGTGTGTGCATGCTATAGGATATGTGATTCATCATGCGGGCGTTAGTTTTTAGCTTGATTGTGTAGGTACGGTGTAGGAGCTCGCCGCCTAGGCGCGTGGACCCGTTTGGAGCTTCTACCAGGTCCGTTTAGGACTCGTTCTCTGATTTACGCTACTCTCTTGTGTATTTGATTTATTATGTGCAGGACGAGTTAAGTGGCGTTTTATCGGATCCCACTTAACTCGGGCCATTTAGCCAACAGTTCTTTTCCGGATTAATAACCCTCGAGGATGAGATCCCTCGAGTTTGTTTTCGAACTTCAGATCCAGCTCATGTTGCCTTCGGGCCTATTGTATAAATCCCAACCCAGACCTATATATATGTATAGTTTTCGTGTTTTGGTGAGAGACTGAATGAGGGAAATCCGACTACCGTGCTACGCGAGCGGGCACGTGTGTGTCGACAGTGGGCTCTGGAATGGTGTACAAGCCGTTTCATTCCCGAGGGATCCTGACAACTCCACCTTTGAGTTCCTCAAACCCGGAGAAGTGTGGAGGTTCACGGGTACTGCATTGCAGCGCATGTCTAGACTTGTGGTTTCAAAGGGTACTGAAGGCGACTGCCCGAGAGTACTCGGCCTTCGTGCTCAAGGCCAGGAGTAATATGGAAGGTGCAGAGGGCGGATAGGAATGAGATTTGACGCGAGAAGCAATAGAGAAATGGCCGAGGCATGAGAATGTGAAAGATAGGGGGACGCTGTCGACCCGATGGCGACGGCTCCCGTATGTGCCCTGATGAGAGTTCTTGAGGAAGTATATGGTTTTGATTCAACAGGAGAGTTTGCTCTCCTGTGCCAGTTTGATATTAGTTATTTTCCGGGCCGGTAACACTCGTTACTGACGGTTTTTCTATATATATGTAGGTGAGGAATGCGAAGCGATGAAAGCTGTCGGGACTGCGGAGGAGCAGCACGGAACCGCGCACACATGTACCTGCCGCGTGTAACGTATAATGATGGTGTGTTATTGCTACGTGAATGATAATTTTGATGTGTTTGTTTAGATAAATTGCTTGTTATGAAATGAATGGATAAATGTGAATGAGTAGTGAGTTTGGAGTTCAGGCTCGGTTGAATTGAAACGAAGGAGATCACACCTGCGAAGGCAATTCTGCGTTAGTGATTACAACACTAAGTAGTATAATAGATAAAACAAGTCAAGTACATTCCACTATTTCCTTATGTTCATTTTAATATGCGGTGGAGCGATTCCGCTATACTCCAAAACAATGCAGAGGAGTTATCCACTGTGATCCGAACACCCCGCCGTAGCCCTTTTGGGGGAGGCTACCACTACCATCTCCAGTGCCAGTGCCTCGCACACCCCGGCCATAGCCTTTTTGTGGGGAAGCTAGCACTGCACTCAGGTGATTGCTACGCCCCGTTTGTGGGAAGCTCTCACTACCAATTCTAGTGCCAGTGCCTCACACACCCCAGCCGTAGCATTTTTATGGGGAGGCAATCACTGCACTCCAGTGCCAGTACCTCGCACGCCCCGGCCTTAGCCTTTTTATGGGGAAGCTATCACTGCACTCAGGTGAATGCTATGCCCTGTTTGTGGGGAAGCTCTCACTGCCAATTCCAATGCCAATGCCTCACACACCTCGGCCGTAGCCTTTTATGGGGAGGCTATCACTGCACTCAGGTGATTGCTATGCCCCGTTTGTGGGGAAGCTCTGACTACCAAATCTAGTGCCAGTGCCTCACACACCCCGGCTGTAGCCTTTTTATGGGGAGGCTATCACTGCACTCCAGTGCCGGTGCCTTGCACACCCCGGCCTTAGCCTTTTTATGGGGAAGCTATCACTGCACTCAGGTGAATGCTACGCCCTGTTTGTAGAGAAGCTCTCACTGCCAATTCTAGTGCCAATGCCTCACACACCCTGGCCGTAGCCTTTTTATGGGGAGGCATTCACTGCACTCAGGTGATTGCCACGCCCCGTTTGTAGGGAAGCTCTCACTACAAATTCTAGTGCCAGTGCCTCACACACCCCGGCGTAGCCTTTTTATGGGGAGGCTATCACTACACTCTAGTGCCAGTGCCTTGCACACCCCGGCCTTAGCCTTTTTATGGGGAAGCTATCACTACACTCAGGTGAATGCTACGCCATGTTTGTGGGAAAGCTCTCACTGCTAATTCTAGTGCCAATGCCTCACACACCCCGGCCGTAGCCTTTTTATTTGGATGCTATCACTGCACTCAGGTGATTCGTACGCCCCGTTTGTCGGGAAGTTCTCACTACCAATTCTAGTGCCAGTGCCTTGCTGACCCCAGCCGTAGCCTTTTTATGGGGTGGCTATCACTACTCTAAAACAATGTCGATGCATTACACAATTTACGCACATAATATGACCCCGTGTCAAACTGAGTTAATTCTTTGACCCCGGTTGCACTCGATGCATGGTGGTCGAATCTAGGCTCAGTCCGACCTAGGCTACCAACAAGGAAAGTACGATGTTCTACCTATTATACATACCTGACTTGAGATTTCGTCTTACTGTAATCCGCTAACCCTAATCTGAATGAGGGCATAAAATTATACATTAGTATAATTTTATTTGCATGAACCTACATGCAACAACATGACTAATATACTATAAATTTTTAAATGATGTAATTAGTTAATGTTAGTCTTCATTACTTACTAAATTTTCAGCAATTATGATGATAAATTATCCCCATTCAAATCCCTATTAACAAGTTGATAAGTTAATTATTAACAGGACCCATACTTAATTCTTTTGTATTTACCTTATATTCTAACTCGACCGCATCGAGTTCTCCCTTATTTACCTGGTTGTCATTCTACTTTAACAATTCATTTAACGACCCTAAAGCTCGCAGATTTATTGTAGTCAACAAGCGAAAGCCGGTATTTTCACCATGCATGGCGACCAACCAGTAACGTGGTGGCCTCCATTCGCTGCTTTGGGGTCTCCAACTTGGCCACCACATGGCAACCCTCAACCAGTTCTTGGCGACCCCATTCCGGCCACCCAATCAGCAACCCCGACTTGACCATGGTGACTCCATGTCGCTCACATAATCAGCCCATGACCCATGGCGACTACCCTAGTCGGCCACATAAACAGCACCCGACCAGACCCATGGCGGCTCCCCTTGCACCACCATGACGACGACCCTCTAGCACCATCATGATGACGACCCTCTCGCACCACCACGGCGGCACCCCCGACCAGCATGGCTGCACCACCACACCGACACCGACCTGTTCTCCCCTTGGATTTCAGACCTGCGTGCCTCCTCGATGGTCTGTTTTGGCCCTCAAGGTGACTCCATCCGGCCACCATCACCGTCGGGAGCAATTCCCACCTCCAGAACACAACCCCGCACCATGGAAGGAAATATAGCATGGTTGCTGCTGGAAAACAGCAGGACATCCTCCTTGTTTTCTTCTTCCCTTGTTGATTTCTCATTTAATTCTTATGTTTATCATGTTTACGATTTATGCAACATGTGTATGCATGCAACAAAAGAAAAAGAAAACAAAGAAAATTACCCGAGCGAAGGAGGAAATCTGGCGTTTGTCTGAGGAGGAAAAATGCAGATGACGCCCTCCCCTTCTCCTTTATATAATGTCATGAAGGCTAGGGTTTGTGAAAACTTACTTCGCCCAGTATTTCACTTAATGAAGTAACCGGGTAATCGATATGATTCACTTTATTGTTTAAACGGTTTGATTCCGCTTAACCGATTAAACAATAATTAACCAGTTAAAATACTTTTCACTTAACCGGGTAATTCACAGTTAACCGGTTGACGGTAAATAATTTGTATTAAAAAAAATAAATTTTCCAACATTCGATCCCACCACGGCGAACGTATTTATTAGTATTATTAATATTATTATTTTTTCCGGCTCTTTACACTTCTCTGCACCAAAACGAGACCACACCCTTCTTCTCCACCCCTTTTCTCGGCACCCAAACCCAGAATCACATCCTCCCACATTTTCAACCGTCTCCAGCAACCAATTGGAAGCCTAAAGTCGATGCTTTACAGCAGCTTCCCAAGACGAACATGTCCTGCACCATGGCGCGCGACTTCTGGCCAGCAGCACCGCTGGGGACGCAAGGTGACCTCCGTCCCGCCAGCAGCACCACCAGGAACTGTTCCCTTCTCCCCACACGACAACCCAAAATCCCGGCCAAGCGCTGTGAGCATGCACGGCATGAATCTTTGCCGACGGACTGGTATGGACGCCTGAAAACACCCACAGCGTTGTCCACCCTCCAAACCCCCATCCTAGACTCCTAAGACGTTAGAGACTGCAATTCCCTTATCCTAACCCACCTGAGCACATAGCATAGAACGTTGATGAAACAACAGCACAACAAAAATGATCATGAATTGGTGAAACAACAGCAAGTTTACTTGACGCCCATGAATGGAGGAAGTAGCAGAACTTTACATGATGATCATGAATTGATGAAGCAACAGAATTTAGCATGGTGATTAAGAAATGCATGAAAACTAAGATTAGGGAGATAGAAACGTTACCCAAGCAAGGAAGATGTCGGCTGTGGTAAGGAAGAAGAGAAGAAGATGAGAGCATAATGACGCCCCCTCGCAATTTATAAAATGAAAAATGACGTCCCTTCACCAAAAATGGCTAGGGCATGTGAAAACACTTTAACACCTGTGTTTTATTCTTTTAACCAAGTAACCGGGTATAGAATAAAATATTTAACTGGGTAGAGAATCTAATATAATTAGTATTAATTCTCTAACGTTCGATCCTTCCCTACCCGAGTCGAATATATCAAATTTTAAAAAATATTTTTTCCAAGGTCTTAACAATTGACCTAGCACCTGGTGTAACACCAATTTCTAAAGCACCATACCGCATGGCTCCAGCAGAACTCAAGGAGTTAAAGAGTCAACTAGAGGAGTTATTACAGGCAGGTTTCATCCGAACAAGTACTTAACCGTAGGGAGCGCCTGTTCTTTTTGTGAAAAAGAAGGATGGATCACTTTGGCTGTGTATTGACTATCGACAACCCAATCAAGTGACTGTGAAGAATCGGTACCCCTTACCGAGGATTGATGACTTGTTTGATTAGCTAAAAACATTTGGATTATTTTCTAAGATAGACTTGTGGTCTGGTTATCACCAGTTACGAGTAAAGAAGTTAGACATACAGAAAACAGGTTTCCAAACACGATATGGACATTACGAGTTTCTAGTTATACCTTTTGCTCTAACAAATGCACCAGCGGCCTTTATGTCACTCATGAACACAGTATTTCACGCATACTTGGACAAGTTTATTATCGTGTTTGTGGACGACATTCTGGTCTATTCAAATAATGAAGAAGAGCACGTGGAGCACCTGTCCATTACTCTTCAAGTTCTAAGAGAGAATCAATTGTTTGCCAAATTCTCAAAGTGTGACTTCTAGTTGAAGGAGGTAAACTTTGTTGGTCATATAATCTCAAAGGCCAGAGTTGCAGTGGTTCCATCAAAAGTGAAAGCAGTCACTAATTGGACACAACCCAAGTCAGTCACTGACATCAGAAGCTTTCTCGGTTCAGCTGGTTACTACAGGAAATTCATAAACAACTTCTGCATGCCATTGAGTAGCATCGCTCAAATGGAGTAGTAAGTGTGAGGAGAGTTTCGTGTCCCTAAAGAAGAGTCTAACAACTGCTCCAGTCTTGCACACTGCCAAATGGTAATGAAGGATTCGTAGTCTTCATTGATGCATCCCTGTTTGGTTTAGGATGTGTCCTTATGCAGGGAGGTAAAGTGATGGCCTAAGCCTCTCATCAATTGAAGAATCATGAGCAAAATTATGCAACCCATGACTTGGAACTAGCAGTAGTGGTTTTTGGACTGGAGACACTACTTGTATGGAGCCCAGTTTGAAGTCTTCACTGACCACCAGAGTTTGAAGTATATCTTCACCCGAAATGACCTTAACATGCGACAAAGGGGATGGTTAGAGTATTTGAAGGAGTACAACTTCCAAATCTTATACCATCCAGGGAAAGCAAATGTGGTAGCAGACGTGTTGAGTCAGAAGGGCAAGGTGGACAAAGGTCAACAGCTAGCTAGACTTTGGGTCATGTCAGCAAAAGTGGTTGTTATCAACCCTGCGGAGCAACTAACAGGGTTACTGGCAAATTTGGTTATTTCCAATGATTTAGTTGATCAGTGTTAAACTAAGCACAATTGGGGTGATGAGGGCAAGACTCCTGACATTGTAGCTGATTCCAATAGTGTGATCAGATTTAGAGGAAGATTGTGTGCACCCAAGGAGGATGCACTGAGGCGGAATATCTTGGAGGAGGCTCATCACTCAAAGTTCTTGATACACCCTGGAGCTACTAAAATGTATCAGGATTTAAAGAGAACCTACTAGTCGATTGGGATGAAGAGGGATGTTGTGGATTTTGTCTCCAAGTGTCAAACTTGCCAACAAATCAAAGCCCAACATCAATTACCTGGACGACTATTCCAACTTTTAGAAATACCAACTTGGAAATGGGAGTGTGTCACATGCGATTTTATTGCAGAGCTCCCAAGGACTCAGAAGAAGCATGACTCCATATGGGTGGTTGTAAAGACCCGGAAAATAATAATAATAATAACAATAATAATAACGTTCGACGCGGTGGGATCGAACGTGGGAATTTTATTTTTCATTTAAATGGAAAAACAAATCGTTAGCTGGTTAAGTATGATTTATCCGGTTAATTGAAAAGTAATTTTTAACCAGATAATTCGAGTTGAATCGGTTGAGTCGACTACACTATTTAACCATATAACCATTTAAGTTAACCATACCATGTACCCATTTAATAGGTTAAGTGAAATGGTTAAGTAAACCATATCAATTACTCGATTATCCGGTTACTCGATTAAGTGAAATACGGGCGAAGTAAGTTTTCACAAACCGTAGCCTTCATGACATTATATAAAGAGAAGGGGAGAGTGTCATCCACATAATTTCTCTTCAAATAGATGCCAGCTTCCTCCTTCACTCGGGTAATTCTTCTTCCTTTCCTCTTCTTAGTTGCATAAATCAAATGGATAATAAGCATGTTTAGATAATAAGCATGTTAAACATAAAATTAAAATCTGAAATCAACGAAGAGAAGGGGAACACTTGGAGGTCATCCTGATGTTTTGCAGCAGCAACAACGCCATCTTCCATCCTTGTGAGTTGGGTTGACGTGCTGGAAGTAGGCAGTGCTCCTGGCAGTGCTGCTGGCCGAACGGAGTCGCCTTGGGTGGCCGAGTCAGACCGTCGAGGAGGGATGCAAATCAGGAACGTGAAGGGAGACGAGGTCGTTGTTTCCATGAGTGGTCTTGCTGGCCAGACGTGGATTCGCCATGGAAAGGACGTCCTCCACCTAGCCTTCATTCGCATTCTCTTCTCTCCTGCGTGTCTTCTTCCTTGCTTAGGTATTCTTCCTATCTCCCTCTTCTTAATTTTCTTGCATGCATATTTTAATTTGATAATAAGCTTTATAATCGTGAGGATTAAAAGTTTAAAATCAATAAGAAAACAAATGTAATTTTACACCGGAGAAACTAAAATTGCCGACGAGCGTCCCCTGTTTCGGCGAAATGGGGAAGCAAAGGCAAGGTAGCCGGGAAGCGGTGGCGACGGACGTTCCGACATCGGAAGATGATCATACCCTCTTCATCGATCAGTTTAGGGTCAATCTCACGGGTGTGGATGCCGGCCTGGGGTGGGACATGGCCAAAAACAGTAATGGCGGCAAAAACAGGGGCAACAACATTGGGGGAAGAAATCTGGCTGCCCTAGGTGGCGACAAGTTCCAATAGGGCCGGGGAAGGTAGATAAGTGGTCGAGGGTGACCAGGCGACCACCCAATTGAAGCGGCGATGCTCGCCGGCGGTGGAATCGCCACCGTAAGCGCGCCGCTAGGAGGGCGATGCAGGCGTGGCCACTACTGGTTAACGGCCGGAGTTGGCCAGGGCGACACTGCCAGGGCATGGCAGGGCTGGTCGACGACGATTGACGGCGGCCGGAGGTGGTCGGCGGTGGCGGCTGGAGCATGCCTGGAGTCGGGAAGAGAGCTCGCCGGGGAAGAAGAAGAAGAAGAAGGGCGGTGGCAATTCTGTAAATACTGGTTGACTCGACACCGACTCGAGTTAAAAATAATACAAACACATAATAAATCTTTAAAAATAATTATTTTAATAGGTTATAGGGTAAAGTTACTAAACTAATTAGTTATTGGACGAAGTCGACATGGACATAAGTAATAAAAAACTATAATGAGAAACTGTCGATAATTAATCAGCGTAATAAAAGCGATTAAATTAAATTGGACGGTTGTAAGTGATTAATAAATAAAGATGTTACCTTTACCATATTAAATTCAATATTAGGTAAATAAAGTGATTATTTTAATAACAAGTCAGTAATGTAGAAAATAGGTTATTAAATTATAGTCAGGTAGCAATCACTCGCGTCGAACGTAAATAGCATAATGGAAATAAATAAAGTTCGAAACTTTATAGAGTCAAATAATTTAAAATAATTGTATTAATAATATTTATGAATTAAAATAATACAAATTATCTTAAATAATTTAATTGAACAACCTAATTAATTAAATTGTTGTAAGTAATAGTAGCGATTAAAAAAGATTATAACCGAAGGAAAATATACTAATAATAGTAATTAAATATTTGGGTATAAGTTGATAATTATTTTATTAATTGTTAGGTGTTAATTATGATCTAGATTATTAATGTAAAGTAGGATTTAAATGATTATGTCACATGATTAGTGTAATTTTAATATTGTTGAAATTTAATAGTGATATATATATATTAGTTATTTAGTTGCATGCATTGCTACTCAAATAAAATTATACTTATGTATAATTTTATATTCTCATTCAGATTAGGATCATCGGTCGCAGGTCCGAGTTCGAAATATCCAGGTCCGTATAATCATCTAAAATGTTGTATTTTCCCTTGTTGGCAGCCCAGGTCGGCCTAAGCCCAGATTCGACCACCATGCGCCGTGGCGCAACCGGAGTCAAGGAATTAACTCAGTCCGACACGGGGCCGCACCATTAAAATTACTATGTGTGTCCGTATAATTATTTGAACTGTTATGTTGCCTATATAATTATTTGGAATGTTGTATTGTTCGTATAATTATTTGAAATGTTATATTTTCCCAACTGGTATAACAATATGAAATGTTGCATTTTCCCAAATTGGTAGCCTTTATCGGCATTGATCTCAGAATGAGTTGGGAGACGATTTTTAAGCCTCAAGATGAATTGGGGGACCATGACTAACCTCAAGATGAATTGGAGGACCACCTAATCTCAGGATGAGCTGGGAGATGTCTTCTAATCTCAGAATGAGCTGGGAGACAAAGTTCTAATCTCAGAATGAATTGGGAGACCATGACAAATCTCAAGATGAATTGGGAGACCACCTAATCTCAGAATGAGCTGGAAGACGATTTTTAACCTCAAGATGAACTGGGGGACCATGACTAACCTCAAGATGAATTGGGGGACCACCTAATCTCAGGATGAGCTGGGAAACAATGTTCTAATCTAAGAATAAACTGGGAGACCATGACAAATCTCAAGATGAATTGGGAGACCACCTAATCTCAAGATGAGCTGGGAAATGATTTTAACCTCAAGATGAATTGGGGGAGCATGACTAATCTCAAGATGAATTGGGAGACCACCTAATCTCAGGATGTGCTGGGAGGCGATTTCAACCTCAAGTTGAATTAGGGAACCATGACTAATCTCAAGATGAATTGGGAGACCACCTAATCTCAGAATGAGCTGGGAGTCGACTTCTACTAATCTCAGAATAACCGGAGAGACAAATTTCTAATCTTAGAATGACCTGAGGGATAATTAATCTTTGTTTGTGTAATAATAGTAATAATAACTGAGTGAAATGATAATAGGGATTATATTGACTTGTTTCATTTAATTATGCGGCTTAGTGGTTTTATCACTAACGCGGAATTGCCTCCGCAGGTGAGCAGCATTGGGACTAAAGAATAGAAGCGTGGTTGGTGGTTCTTTTACCAACCCAGATATGGTGAATCGATAATAAAGTTGGACTTCCTTACTATTCTCTTGTGTTATAAATGTGGCTATGGGAAACGGTCCGAGACTGTGGGACGGTTATTTGATATTTTAGAGAACATGATTTATTGTTATGATTCATATTATATGTTGTGAGACATAATTGCTATATTCCAGTCCATGTTCTGGAATATTACCGTTACATCAATTTTATTTTTAAGTAACACCCGGTCCGGTTCGGGCGGGTCGTTACACTACTGGTTGGCCACCATGAATGGTTAAATTAAGGTCCCCATGTAGGGTGTAGTCCGAGTTCCATGAGATAGCAGTGGATAAAGATTGGATCTTTGGGGTTTTCCAATCGGATCAGTGGGGTAGATAGAAGATGGGGTCTGAAATTGGGTGGAAGGAAAAGAAGACATGTTGGTGTTGGGTGCGAAGAAGAAGGTATGGGAAAGAGCAGGACGTCCGGGAAGAAGAATCGCAGTTTTGTAAATATGGGATGACTCGATACGGTCGAGTTAAAAATAAATTACAAATAATTGTACTAGTGACATCCTTAAATTAGGATAATACAAATCGGTTAAAGAATATACTAATACTAGTAATTGATTATTGAGTATGGTTAATAATTGAATTATTAACTGGTAAATGAAGGTTTTAATTGGGATATTTAATTGGAAATGTGAAAAAATGACTTAATTGATTATATCAGATTGATAATAAATTATCATTGGACTTACTGGAAATTAAATAATTAATGAAGTCCAGCATGATATAATTTATATCTTCAAAATGAATAGTTATACTAGTCATGTAGTTGCATGTAGGTTCATGCAAATAAAATTATACTAATGTATAATTTTATGCCCACATTCAGATTAGGGTTAGCGGATTACAGTCAGACAAAATCTAAAGTCAGGTACATATAATATTGTAGCCTAGGTCGGTCTGAGCTCAGATTCGACCACCATGCACCAAGTGCAATCGGGGTCAAAGAATTAACTCAGTCCGACATCGGGTCGTATTATGTGCGTAAATTGTGTAATGCATAGATAATGTTTTGGAGTAGTGATAGCCGCCCCACAAAAAGGCTACGGCCGGGGTGAGCGACGCACAGCGATTCCTCCATCGCACTGGAGTGCAGTGGATAGCCTCCCCATAAAAAGGCTACAGCCGGGGTGTGTGAGGCACTGGCACTAGAATTGGTAGTGAGAGCTTCCCCACAAACGGGGCGTAGCAATCACTTGAGTGAAGTCATAGCCTCCCAATAAAAGGCTACGGCCGGGGTGTGTGAGGCACTGGCACTAGAAATGGTAGTGAGAGCTTCCCCAAAAATGGGGTGCAGCAATCACCTGAGTGCAGTGACAGCCTCCCATAAATTGGCTACGGTTGGGGTGTGTGAGGCACTCGCACTAGAGTTGGTAATGAGAGCTTCCCCACAAACGGGGAGTAGCAAGCACTTGAGTGCAGTGATAGCCTCCCCATAAAAAGGCTACGGCCGGGGTGTGTGAGGCACTAGCACTAGAATTGGCAATGAGAGCTTCCACACAAACGGGGTGTCGCATGCACCTGAGTGCAGTGATAGCTTCCCCATAAAAAGGCTACAGCTGGGGTGTGCAAGGCATTGGAGCTAGAGTGTAGTGATAACCTCCCCATAAGAAGGCTACGGCCAGGGTGTGTGAGGCACTGGCACTAGAATTGGTAGTGAGAGCTTCCCCACAAACGGGGTGTAGCAATCACCTGAGTGCAGTGATAGCCTCCCCATAAAAAGGCTATGGCCGAGGTGTGTGAGGCATTGGCACTGGAATTGGCAGTGGGAGCTTCCCCACAAACAGGGCATAGCATTCACCTGAGTGTAGTGATAGCTTCCTCATAAAAAGGCTAAGGCCGGGGCGTGCATGGTACTGGCACTAGAGTCGGTAGTGAGAGCTTGCCCACAAACAGGGAGTAGCAATCACCTAATGTGCAGTGATAGCCTCACCATAAAAAGGCTACGGCCTGGGTGTGTGAGGCACTGACATTAGAATTGGTAGTGAGAGCTTCCCCACAAACGGGTCGTGGCATTCACCTTAGTGCAGTGATAGCTTCCCCATAAAAAGGCTACGGCCGGGGTGTGCAAGGCACGGGCACTGGAGTGTAGTGATAGCCTCCTCATAAAAAGACTACCGCCAGGGTGTGTGAGGCACTGGCACTAGAATTGGTAGTGAGAGCTTCCCCACAAACGGGGCATAGCATTCACCTGAGTGCAGTGATAGCTTCCCTACAAAAAGGCTACGGCCGGGGTGTGCGAGGCATTGGCACTGGAGATGGTAGGTGGTAGCCTCCCCACAAAAGGGCTACGGCCGGGGTGTGCGGATCACAGTGGATAGGGTTCTAATAATCAATACTTGTAAATAATTAGTTCGATAGGGTTGGATCGAAGGGATTTGGCAGAAGTTCTGGCGGTTTACGGTGAATTTCGGTGAATCTGGTTTTTCGGCAACTTCCGACTGTTTTCCTGCGACTGTCCAGGTGGTTTTCTGGCAACCGTTCCAGCGGGGCGATCAGGGGTAAGGGTTAGCACCGGCTCGGCGAGGTCATCCCAATGGTGGTGACATCAAGGACGACTGCGGCGGCGATGATTACTGGCGGTGGTGCTGAGTTCGGTCGAGGCGGTCAGTCGCTCGGATCAGTCCCACGACCAACTTCGACGGCGGCGTTAGGTAAGGGGGAGATGTCAAGGAGGTCAAGGGGGTGGTTGTCGTGGTCACGGTGGCGGCGACGCGGCCCGGACAGTGGCAAATCGAAAAGGGGAGCGTAGTAGCTTGTGGGGTGATTCCAGTGTTGTGGCCGGGTTGCATAAATCGGTGATTCCGAATCGGAATCACCCGATTCAACTCGGATCGGAGGAAAACCGATTCAAAAACCTATTGCATAGGTTTTCCTCAAATCAGGCCGATTCGAGCCGATTCGGAATCGGCCCAAATCGGCCGATTCCGGGCGCAGGGGGCGGGGTGCGGTTGGGTGGGGTAGCGTCGGTGGGGAGGGACAGGGCAGGGTTGGCGGGGAGGCGGGCGCGCAGGCGCAAGGCGAGTCAAGGCGGGCGAGGGCGGGGCTGAGCGGGGCGGATCTGGGGGGAGGGGGCCGGGGCACGACGGGTGCAGGGCGAGGCTGGCGGGGGGAGTCGGGGCATAGTGGGTGAGGGCGGGGCGGGGCGGGGCGGGCGAGGACTGGGCGGGGCGGGGCGGGTCTGGGGGAGGGGGGCAGGGCGCGGTGGGCGCAGGGCGGGGAGGGACTAGGGGGAGGGTGGATGCGGGAGAGAGAAAGTCGAGGGTAGGAAATACCACTCAGTGGCATTCTCGTAATTAAAACTTGACTCGTGTCTGACTCGAGTCAAAAATAATAACTAACTCTAAATAATTCAAAAATCTTAAAAAATATTATAAAATATAATACACACAATAATATTAAAATGACATCAATATCTAATTTTTATATATTTATTTTATAAGTTGTCAAATATTATATATTACCGATTTGGACCTATTTAGACCGATTTAACTGAACGAATTCCTGGCCGATTTAGATCGATTCCTATTCCAATTCTGACTCCCTCGAAAGCCGATTCCGATTCTAATTCCGATTTATACAGCCATGGGCGGCGAGACTATGGCCGGGGTGGGTCTTGGCGGCACGCTGACGGTACGGTGGGGCTGGGCGGCATTGATCGGCTGCAGTGCGGTGTCTCTAGTGGCGGCAGCAACAACCCCAGTGGCAATTTCGTAAATAACTATAGACTCGATTCTTACTCGAGTAAAAATAATAACTAGCTCGTAATAAATTCTAAAAAAATTGAGAAAATTATGGAAAAATCTCATAAAATAAAACAAACACGACAACATCCAAATGACATGCTCTATAACTAATAACCCACCCGAATATGATCTAACGCGTCCTAATACGTTATTCGGCCTAAACTATTTCTACGATTAAACATATAAAAAGAAAAATATTGCATACTTTGATATATTCTGATAACTCATTTCTCACCATCTTTTTGACGTTATCATTATATATTTAGCTATACCTGACTCTCATCGCTCATAACTCACGGCTGACCTTGACTCAGCATGCAGTTTATGAAACTGACTCGACTCGAACCAATGGTTGAACTGACTGGTTTGGTAACGTAAAACTCTGATTCGAGTCACGGGTTTTACAACCTTCCGTCCTTATAAAAATTTTGTCCTCAAAATTTTAGATTAAGGAGGTTTCACTCTAGTAGCTATCTACTAAATGTGAAATCCGAGGTGAGACGCTTGCGTACCTGTCACGTTTGTCATATCCTCCAGTGCTTCAGCAATCATGGTTGTGTCCATCCAAGCTTCCCTTTTGTGGTACCGAGACTAACAGTCTTGCTGGTGGCGTTGTTTGCATTCCTCTCTAATCCAGGGCCTGCTGTTCATGACCTATCATGATAGCAACAAGTTCTCTTTGCTGCTGCCTCAGTGGATGTCAAACTCCGCCTCTCTGGCCTTGGCCTTCACCCTGCTGACCTCTCTCCTGTGGTTGTTGCTGGGGAGCTGGGAGTGCAAGTCTCTGCGGAGGTGCTGGGAGCGTTACCTATTGGGTCTGGCCAGTTGGACAAGTTATGGTTCTATGCCTTGGTTGACCGCATCTGTAGCATGCGCCTGTGATAGAGCTGGCTAACTGCATCTGTAGCCTGCATTCGTGCCCACTTTGGACTCTCCTCTATGATGACGTTGGCAAATCAAACATAAAGGTGCTCTGTTGCCCTGATCTTGGCCATCCATAACTCCTATGGCAACTGGTGCATCTAACCGATGTCTCTACTGTTCTCCCTGCTCTGGCTGATACG
This sequence comes from Piper betle, assembly GCA_033002965.1. Taxonomy (NCBI): domain Eukaryota; kingdom Viridiplantae; phylum Streptophyta; class Magnoliopsida; order Piperales; family Piperaceae; genus Piper; species Piper betle. The sequence goes on from JAURVB010004741.1 coordinate 69,212, forward strand.
GCCTCAAATATTCCTGCCTCTAGTCAACATCCCGGCGAGGTCTACCAGCTATAACTTGTTCTGCCTCACCTGCAGCTCTCACAATATCACCGAAAGAAGTAAACTTCCTATCTAAATAGGCCATCCTAATCTCTTGATGCAGGCCTTCATAAAAATGCTCTATCCTTCTTTTCTTTGGTGGACAACAAGTCTGTTGCAAATCTCTCAAGAGCTCTAAACCTAGTCTCGTATTGTACCACCATCATGGGTCCCTGCCTCAGCATCTATAATTCCCGTTCCTTCCTCTTCCTGATGTTTGGTAGGAAATACTTTTCATCGAAATCCACCCTAAATTCCTCCCATGTGATGTCCTGGGGTTGACGATGGACAAATAGACAATTCTGGACCGAACTCCACCCTATCCTAGCTTCGCCCTGTAATGCTCCTGTGATGATGCACACTTGGTGCTCCAAGGGGCATGCCATAGTGTCAAACACTCCTACAGCTGATGATATCCACATGAATGACTCTTTTGCGTCCAACTTTCCAAAGAAAGGTCGTTCACCATTCTTCATGAACCTCTCGTACTGCCACAATTCCAATTTCCTCGTATCCACTTATCTGTTCGATCCTTTCCTTGTTCATACCGAGGAAGTTGTGGTCCCGTACTTGCTAGTACACCATCAAATCTTGCAGCTCCACTTCCGCCTGCAGTCTGCCCGCTACCTACCGCTGTGGTTCCACTGATGTCTAGTCTCATCCTTGCCTGAAGTGGGGCAAATGGAGGAGCTGTCGTTGGAGTAGCCCTCTGTTGCAACGGTGGAGGAGGAGGCGATGGAAGAGGGTCTGTGGAAACTGCTGGCTCTCGTCATTCCTCTTCACCCACTGCTGGTCTCTTCTCAGTTCTGGCCACAGAAACAGCTATCTGTCTGAGCTCTCTCATGAATTCCATTTTGTCTTGGTGCATTTGTCTCCTAAATTCTTCCTGACTTTCTTGCATTTGTATCTATGCTTCAGCCAACCTGGCAATCGCCGTGTCTCTCTCCTGTCGACCACTTCTGGTGTGGTAACTATCACGACCACTATCCCGGTGACGGCTCTCACTATGTCGGATATTAGACACTGGCACACTAGTCCTCGCTGGTGGCATGGTGGTCCTCAATCGACTAGATGTGGTGTCACTGTGACCATGGTCAGGACTGTCCTGTCTAACCAATTGTAATGACCCAGCCCAGAGTGCAACGTAATGGGCCTAAGTCATTTCTTTAAAATGGTTAACCTAAGTTAAAGATCTATAGTCCATTCTCACTTATAAACAGGATCTTCTCCAAGTAGGTATTAGATGTGGGACTAAGTTGAGGGATCTCACAATCCATCCACCTTAGGAAATTTTATCCCCGAAATGCCTATACTTGGCCCGTTGCTAACCCCAGCCCATAATCTTTTGGCCCGTGACCGGCAACCCTTGCCAACATCCCTAGTCCAGCCCACCATCTAACACAGAACCAGGTTGCTTTGATACCACCTGTAATGACCCAGCCCAAAGTGCAACGTAATGGGCCTAAGTCATTTCTTTAAAATGGTTAACCCAAGTTAAAGATCTATAGTTCATTCTCACTTATAAACATGATCTTCTCCCAGCTGGTATTAGATGTGGGACTAAGTTGAGGGATCTCAAAATAAAAGAGATATTCGTGATAGGTTGGGTTTAATAGACCAGAATGCCATCCACAAACACAATAATAAACTTATCCATTGCTCTTCAAGTTTTGATGGAGAATCAATTGTTCACCAAGTTATCAAAGTGTGACTTATGGTTGGAGGAGGTGAAATTCCTCGGACATGTTGTCTCAAAGGCGGGAGTCACAGTGGATCCGTCAAAAGAGAGAGCAGTTATTGATTGGCCACAACCCAGGTCAGTCACAGATAGCCAAAGTTTCCTTGGACTAGCAAGTTACTATCGGAAGTTCATGAAAGATTTCTCCTTGGTGGCATCGCCAATGACTAAGCTTACACGCAAGGGAGTCAGGTTTGAATGGAGTAACATGTGTGCAGATATGAAATTAGGTGATTGACAACCAGAGCATGGAGCGAAATAAATGTGGGGACTCCCTTTTTATTTATTTGAGAAATAAGCGTGGCTACTGGGAAATGGTCCAAGACTGTGGGTCTTTATTTATGTATTTGTTAGAAATGCTAGACATATTTGCTAAATTGTGAGTAACACCTAGCTAGCTAAATGTTGTGAAAAATGGCGGGTCGTTACACCAATGGAGGCAATGGGTCCTGATCTGTGTCTGGGAGGTCCGGTTCACCATCATGTTTGTGTACCCTACTCTAATCTAATGACCCTGTCATACCACTGCTAGGTAAGAAAATCTATGAACCAAAATATAATGACAGAAAAATACCTGTCGGTACAGCTAGGAGCAGCTTCGGCATGCATGTAATGTGTAACACATCTACAATCTTAATCAACCAATGGTTAGCTTTGATACAATTATTGTACCACACCATTTCGGCTCACCAGTGAACCGACCCGGAAATGTCACAGGCGACTGAACTGTTCACAAATCTACTGGGTTCGGTTAAGCCGATCCAGATCTGCCCTCGACATCTTAAGATGGGGATGCAACCATGAAATGTATGAATGGGAACAATTGGTTTCTAACGCGGTCCTACATGCATAGCATGATGTGCAAGCAAAAGAAAACCATGCATTTTTACGAAAAAACGGACAAAATCTCCCTCAAAAGTGCAATAAGGGCCAACCTGTCCACGACAAGAGTATATAAAGATTTTATCAAAATACGATAAAACATAACAATCTACCATGGCATTCAATCATTATCTCATTTGTTTTCACCTGAGCCGAGTCTGAACTCCAAGGCTCCCTACTCATGCACATTTATCCATTTGTCTCATAACAAGCAATTCATCTAAGAAAACACATCAAAATTATCATTCACGTAGCAATAACACACCACATTATAGTTTACACACAGCAGGTACATGTGTGAGCAGTTCCGTACTGCTCCACCGCAATCCCAACAGCTTTCATCCCTTGCATTTCTCACCTACATACATATTGAAAAACTGTCAGTAACGAGTGTTACCAGCCCAGAAATTAACTAATATCAATCTGCCACAGGAGTGCAAACTCTCCTATTCATCAAAACCATATACTTCCTCATGAACTCTCATCAGGGCATATAAAGGATCTGTCACCATCGGGCCGTTGCCCTTGGGTCAACAACGTCCCCCTTTCTTTCTCATTCTCATACCTTGGTCATTTCTCTATCGCTTCTCGCATCAAATCTCATTCCTTTCTGCCCTCTACACCTTCCATATTACTCCTAGCCTTGAGCACAAACGCTGAGCACTCTCAGGCAGTCGCCTTTCGTACCCTTTGAACTACAAGTCTAGACATGCGCTACATTGGAGTACCCGTAAACCTCCACCCTTCTCTGGGTTTGAGGAACTCAAAGGTGGAGTTGTCCGGATCCTTCAGGAACGAAGTGGGTTCTCCCCAGCTGCAGAGCCCACTCTTCCGAGCACACGCCCTATCAGAAGGCATGGCCGTCAGTAACCCTCATTCCATCTCTCATTGAATTTGCAAAAACTATATATATATAAGCTTGGGTTGGGATTTATACAATAGGCCTGAAGACGACTTGTGGTGGATCTTAATTTTGAAAACTGACTCGAGGGATCTCATCCTCGAGGGTTATTAATCCGAACAAAACTGTTGGCTAATTGGCGTAAGTCAAGTGGGATCCGATAAAACGCCGATTTACTCATCCTGCACATGATAAATCAAATACACAATAGAATAACGTAAATCAGAGAACGAGTCCTAAACGGACCTGGTAGAAGCTCCCAGCGTGTCCTCGTGCTTAGGAGGCGAGCTCCTACTTCGTACCTACATATCGAAACTAAATACTAGCGCCTGCTCATGATGCAGTCATACATCCTATATCACACATACATCCATTACGCATCAAAAAACACACATCAACCTATATCAAATCTAGCAAGTCTACTTAGGATAGATTGCATTAGATCATGATCATTACCTAGTTACCCTAATGATTTCTTAACCTCTATTTTTAACACCACTCAATCAAACAAATTTCATATTTTATCCTTAATCAATTCTACAATTATATATAAAATTCTAACATGCAATTCACCAATCCTAGCATGCAATTCTAATAATCAATACTATTTAATAATTAAGTTAAAATAATTTATACCTCGCAGGATTCGTGGCTCGAATTTGGCACCCTATGGCGTCCGAAGTTCGATAGGGTTCGATCGAAGGGATTCAGCAGAAGATCAGGTGGTTTCTAGTGAATCCGGTTTTCCGGCGACTTCCGGCAGTTTTTCGATGACTGTCCAGGTGGTTTTCTGGCGATCGTTCTAGCAACCAATCGGGGGTAACGGTTAGCACCGGCTCGGTGAGCTCATCCCAATGGTGGTGATGGCAAGGACGACCACGGCAGCGATGATTGCCGGCGGTGGCGTCGAGTTCGGTCTGGGCGGTTGGTCTCTCCCATCAAGCCCATGGCCAACTTCGACGGTGGTGCTAGGTAAGGGGGAAATGTCAGGGAGGTCAAGGGTGTGGTCGTCTGGGTCATGGCGGCGGCGACGCGGCCCGGATGGCAGCGAATCAACAAGGGGAGTGTCGTAGCTTGTGCGGCGATTCTGGTGTCGTGGTGACGAGACGGTGGCCGGGGTGGGTCGTGGCGGCACGGCGGGGCTGGGCAACATTCATCGGTAGTAGTGCGGTGTCAGCAGCGACGGTGGCGACAACCCTAGTGGGCGGCGAGGGTTTTGGGAGGGGGAAGTGTCGAGTAAGGGAGCAAAACACTGCAGTGGCAATTTCGCAAATAAGTATTGACTCGACAATCCCATAAAATAAAACAAACACAAGAACATGCAAATGACATGCTCTATAACAAATAACCCACCCAAATATGATCTAACGTGTCCTAATGCATTATTCGGCCTAAACTATTTCTACAAACAAACATATAAAAAGAATAATACTGCATACTTTCATATATTCTCATAACTCATTTCTTACCATCTTTTCAACGTTATCATCATATATTCAGGTACACCTGACTCTCATCGGTCATAACTCACGGCTGACCTCAACTCAGCCCACGGTTTATAAAACTTACTCGACTCAAACCAACGATTGAATCGACTGGTTTGGTAACGTAAAACTCTGACTTGAGTCACCCATTTTATAGAAGGGGTAGGGGAGACTGAGGTTAGCTAAGGGTGGACTACGTGGCTGATGGTGGAGCGTGCCTGGTCGGTTGCAGCACTAGTGCCCAATGACAATGCATGTAGGTGTTGGCTCTATTTTCATCATGGGTCGCCAGGCATGTCGTCCCATAGGTTGGGGAAGGGTCGGGAAGGATGAGGGAGGGCATGGGAGTGTTGCTGGAGGTCGTCGCCAAAGCTAGTAACTAGTGGCAACACTTGGAGGATGGTGACGATGGCGACTATGAGTGGAACCTGGGGAGGAAAGGGATATAGGAAAGGGGTGAGAGGAAGTCGACGGGGAGGGGGTCACTTGGTTAGTGGTGGTGACGCGGGTTGCACGAATTGGCCGATTCCGTGCGGAATCAGCCGATTTAAATCCGATCGGCATCGCGCCGATCCGATTTCGGGGTCGAATCGGTCGGCCCCGAATTGGTCCCGAATCGGCCGGTTTTGGCCGATTCCAACCGATTTAACTCGGAATCGGAATCGGCCGATTTAGATAGGAATCAGTTTTTTAGGAAATTACCAAAATACCCTAGGTATGATTTTTATTAAATTATTTAAGAATAGGTAAAATGGTAATTTGGATTTTAAAAACATAAAATCAAACCCCTCTCCCCCCGCTTCCATCGTCGCGTTTGCCTCCGCCGTCCTACCTCAGCTCCGTCCGACCACGGCACCGCCCGCCCGATTCCGACCTCAGCTCCGCCCTCTACCGCGCGACGCTCCGCCCGATTCGGAACTCAGTTCTGCCCTCCGCCGCGATTCCGCCGTCCGATGCTCCGCCCGACCTTCCGACCATGCCACCGTCGTCCGACGCTCCGCCCGATTCCGAACTCAGTCCCACCGTCCGCCGCAATTCCGCCGTTCGACGCTCCTCTTGACCTTCCGACCACGCCACCACCGTCCGACCATGCCACCGCCGCCGATTCCGACCTCAGCTCCGCCCTCCGCAGCGCTTCCAACCGAAAATTTGGGTAAATTTGGATTTTTTTATTGAAATTGAATATTATGATGTGCAAATTGTTATCTATGATGTTCTAATTGATTAATATGATGTGCGAATTGTGATGTCCAAATTGAAATTTTGTGCGTGAGGTAAATTGTGATGTGCGAGTATGTGCTATGTGCAAATTGTGATGTGTTAATATAGCTTGGAAGTCTTGAAAATTTGCTTGGTAGTGGTCTGATTGATGATGAATTTTTTGGTGGGCTGGTGTGATATGCTAGGGTTTTTAGGAACTGTAATTGATGGTTTTTGTAGTTAATTGTCTTTGCTTTGGTGTTCAGTTTGCTACAAATTTAACTACAGAGTCATTTGAAGTTATCAAAATTTTGAGATATCAGGGAAGATGGATTTTGGATGGGAATATGGCACACCACTTGATGCATCTAAGAAGCAAGTCATCTGTAACTTTTGCGGAAAAACCATAAGTGGAGGGGTATATCGCTTCAAGCAATATATTGCTGGACTCAAAGGAAATGTTGCTGCTTGTAAGAAAGTTCCTGAAGCAGATGCACAAAAAATGAAAGATTATTTCAAAGGTGTGGAAAAGGCCAAGAAAGAAAAACAAAGGATTAGAGAAGAAATAGGGTCATATGGTTTGAATGACTCAGATATGGAAGAGATGGAAGTTCGGGAGCAAAGTGTTGGGTGCTCTAAGTCAACTACGAAGAGGAAGGCACCTATTTTTGAAAGTGAAAAGATGGGCACATCGGGTCAATTGAAAATTTCTACGGCAATAGAAAAGAAAGCAAAAGAGCACTTACACACAGCCATTGCTCGATTCTTCTATCACTGTGCCATTCGTTTCCATGTTGTAGACTCGCCTTACTTTCAGAAAATTATTGATGTGGCAGGTAAATATGGTAATCAAGGGATCAAACCTCCGGGCAGAAATTCTTTGTCAGGCAATCTTCTTACTGCTGAAGTGGCTTCCATAAATGCTAGTTTAGAGGATATAAAAATATCTTGGAAGACAACATGCTGTTCTATTATGTCTGACGGGTGGACCAATCAATCCGGTAGAACTTTGATCAACTTTCTAGTTTACTGCCCAAGAGGAATGTATTTCCTTGGATCAGTTGATGCTTCGGACAAAAAAGGATGCTACGTATTTGTTTAGTTTACTGGACAAAGTAGTTGAAGAAGTTGGGGAGGAAAACGTTGTGCAGGTCATCACTGATAACGCATCAGCATACAAAGCTGCAGGGAAGATGCTAGAACAGAAGAGACCACATCTATTTTGGACTCCATGTGCTGCCCATTGTATAAATTTGATGCTTAAGGACTTTGCAAAAATTAAGAAAGTTGAAACATGTATTATGAATGCACAGAAAATCACCAAACTTTTATACAACCACTCATGGTTGTTGGCTCTTACGAGGAATAATTTTACAAATGGACATGAATTGGTGAGACCTGGGGCAACTCGATTTGCTACTCATTTTTTGACGATTACCAGTTTCCTGGAACACAAGCAGGCTCTGAAAATGATGTTTGTTTCTGAAATGTATTCATCATCGAAGTTTGCAAAAGATGAGGATGGAATAGCAGCTGAAAATATTGTCTTGAGTGCACATTTTTGGAAGAAGATGGAATTTGTGCATAAAACAATTGAACCACTTGTTCGATTTTTGAGAATGGTGGATAGTGATGAAAGACCTTCGATGCCATTCGTTTATGATGAAATGCAAAAGACCATAGAAAAAATAAAAGTGGTACATGACATGAAAGTAGAGCGATACAAGTTATTTGTTGATATCATCACCAAGAGATGGGCGAATCAATTTTGTCATCCTCTTCATGCTGCAACATATATGCTTAATCCTCAAACTCGTTATCGCCGTGACTCTAACATTGTATGCTCTTATTTGACTTACATACCTTTTATGATTTTTTTAACAATTTCATATTGCTTGTATTTGATTGAGAATAATTTTGTAGCCAAGTGAGGTGTATCGTGCATTCAATGATGTCATTTGTCGTTTGGAAGTCAATGAGGTAGCTCGATCCATGGCATCTTTGCAGGTCAAGATACTATTATTTTTAATTTTTATATATAAATGTTTATGTATAACTAAATATGATGATTCATTTTGTTTTAATATTTTGTAGTGGTCCGATTTTATATCTGCAAAAGGAGATTTTGGACATTCTCTTGCAATTACCAATAGAAAATTCCTCCACCCAGGTAAAATCCACCTTTCTCCAGATTTTATATTTATTGCAAGCTTATATGTAAATCAATTTATCAAATGTAGCATCATGGTGGGAGCAACATGGTATAAGCTGCCCTGAACTACAAAAAATAGCTATTAGAATACTTAGTCAAACTTCATCATTATCGGGTTGTGAACGTAATTGGAGCACTTTTGACCAAGTACATACTAAAAGAAGAAATCGACTTGCAAGAAAGAGAGTAAATGATCTCGTATATGTTCATTACAACATACGGGTCAAAGAAAACGAGTTGAGGTGGAGGCATAAATATGATGTAGTTAGTGAACATTTGAGTTTAGAAGACTCGTTAGATGAGTGGGTTGGAGAACGGGACAACCCATCCCCATCGCTATGTTTAAATAAAGCTTACATCACATTCATGATTTTGTGTATGAATTTTTTTGAATTGAAATGAATAGGGTATGACTTTTTTATGGAGGATGATTTCTTTGGTACCAATGTTGGCAACAATGATGGTGCAGATGAAGAGGCCTTTGTAGCAAATGAAAGTGGCAACACATTGAAAACTGCAATTGGATCGTGTTCTACTACGTCTGATGGTTTTTCTTTGCCTCCTCTTCCTAGTGGACAAAATATTGATATTGATATACATATTGACTCCCAACATAATTTTTCTTTGCCTCCTGAACCTGAGGGACTTCATATGAGTGGGAGTTCTATGCCTCCTTTTATGCAGGGGTCTCGTGTTAATGTAGATGATAGTTCTACTATTCTGATTGGTGATAATGATTTGGACTCTGAAGATGACTCAGATGATGAATTAGATGATTTAGTATTAAAAACTAAGTAAAATTGTGTTGAACATTCATTTTGTGGACTTGTATTAATGTCTTGTTGTTATTATTTGATAGAACACAGATGATGATATATGAACATTGTGTCTATACTTATGACATTGTGGTCTTTTGATGATAAATTGTGATGCTCTTTTAGGTCTATAATTATATGAAATTATGTTCATTACATAAAGAGTATGTTCTTCAGGTTTGCTCTTATTTGAATTACATATAGAGTATGTACTTTCAGGTATGTTCTTATTTGTTCTTTCAGGTATGACTCTACTGTTGTATTGTCATAATTACATACCTTTATGATTGTTGTATAAATACTTAAATTTATGTATTTATGTTGAGAAATTATATAATTATGTATTTCAGGTATTTCTGTTATGAGTTGGCAAATTTTTGTATATGACCTATTTGGACCAATTCAAGTGAACCGATTCCTGGCCGATTCAGACCCATTCCGATTCCCTGGAAAACCGATTCCGATTCTGATTCAAATTCATGCAACCATGGTGGTGACTGGTGGCAGCAAGGGTGGTCACCGGCGCAGATTGGGAATAAAAAAAGGGTCGGCTAGTTTGAAGGAGGAGATCGTGGGAGAAGAAGAAGGTAATTTTGGGGTTGTTTTGTAAATAAAATTTGACTTGCTCCCGACTAGAGTCAATAATATAATTAAATTCTAAAAAAATAAAAAGGAGAAAATACTATAAATTAAAATATGCTCAAATAAATAAAATAGCATTTTCTAAACCTACCAACCTACCCAAAAATCCTATGTAACACCTCCTAACATGATAAATGACCTAATTCTAATTTCTACCATCTAATGTATGAAAATACAAAAAGTTTGCCACACTGTCATATATTCTAATAACTCATTTTTCTACTGTGTTATTGTAAAACCCATGACTCGACTCAGGGTTTTACGTTACCGAACCAGTCGGTTCGACCGTTGGTTCGAGTCGAGTCAGTTTCATGAACCGCGTGCTGAGTTTAGGCCAGCCGTGTGTTATGAGCGATGAGAGTCAGGTGTACCTGAATATATGATGATAACGTCGAGAAGATGGTAAGACATGTGTTATCAGAATATATGAAAGTATGCAGTATTTTTTTCTTTTTATATGTTTGATCGTAGAAATAGTTTAAGGCCAAATAACGCGTTAGGACGCGTTGGATTATATTCGGGTGGGTTATTAGTTATAGAGCATGTCATTTGGATGTTGTTGTGTTTGTTGTATTTTATGGAATTTTTCCATATTTTCTAGATTTTTTTAGAATTTATTACGAACTAGTTATTATTTTGACTCGAGTAGGAATCAAGTCAATACTTATTTATGAAACTGCCACTAGAGCATTTCTTCTCCCTCCCGACACTTCTTCACCCAAATCCTCACCGTTGTGTGCTGCCGCCACCGCTGCCGGCGATCGACGCCACCCCGCCTTGCCGTGCCGTCGCTGTGCCGCCCCGACCGACCCCGGCCACCGATCGCCTGCTGGCGCGCCGCCGCGATGCTTTGAAGCCGCCACGGCCGTCGCCACTCCAAGCCTGAGTCCGCCACCGTCTAGGCCATGCCGTCGCTGCTGTGACCCCGACGACCACCCCCTCGCCGTCTCTGACGTTTCCCCCATCATTCCGACTGCCGTCGAAGCCGGCCGTAGCCCCGATCGGAGCACGCCGCCACCGCCGCCCATTTTCGACGCCGCCATCGACGACCATTGCCGCCCTGGCTACATTGTTTGACACCACCATCGGACCAAGCTCATCGAGCTGGTGCCGATAGACCCCCTGATTGCCCCGTCTTGAATCATCACCGGAATCCGCCGGAAAACTGCAGACACTCGCCGAAAAACCGCCGAAAAATTGGATTCGTGGGAAATTCGGCGGATCATCCGCCGAATGCACCCGGTCCAATCTGATCGGACTTTGGATGCCGCTAGGTGCCAAATTTGAGTTTCGAGCCACGAAACGGAAACCCTAGCTGTCGCCGATTTTCGACGACACGAGGTATAATTTTTTTTAACTTAATTATTTGAAAGTATTGATTGTTAGAATTGCATGGTAGGATTGGTGAATTGTGTGTTATAATAATATATATATATATATATGTATATTTGATTAAGGATAAAATATGAAATTTCTTTAATTGAGTGGTGTTAAAAATGGAGGCTAAGAAACTAATTAAGGTAACTAGGTAATGATCATGATCTAATGCAAACTAGCCTAAGTAGACTTGCTAGAATTGATATAGGTTGATGTGTGTTGATTGATGCGTGATTGTGTTGAGTGTGTGTGCATGCTATCGGATGTGTGATTCATCATGCGGGCGTTAGTTTTTAGCTTGATTGTGTAGGTACGGTGTAGGAGCTCCCTGCCTAGGCACATGGACCCATTTGGAGCTTATACCAGGTCCGTTTAGGACTCGTTCTCTATTTTACGCTATTCTATTGTGGATTTGACTTATCATGTGCAGGACAAGTTAAGTGGCATTTTATCGGATCCCACTTAACTAGGGGCATTTAACCAACAGTTTTGTTTCGGATTAATAACCCATCGAGGATGAGATCCCTCGAGTTTGTTTTCGAACTTCATATCCAGCTCACGATGCCTTTGGGCCTATTGTATGAATCCCAACCTAGTCCTATATATATGTATAGTTTTTGCGTTTTCAGTGAGAGATTGAATGAGGGAAATCCGACTACCGTGCTACGCGAGCGACACGTGTGTCTCGATAGTGGGCTCTGGAATGGTGTGCGGGCCGTTTCATTCCCGAGGGATCTTGACAACTCCACCTTTGAGTTCCTCAAACCCGGAGAAGTGTGGAGGTTCATGGGTACTGCATTGCAGCGCATGTCTAGACTTGTGGTTTCAAGGCCAGGAGTAATATTGTAACGACCCAGCCCAAAGTGCAACGTAATGGGCTAAGTCATTTCTTTAAAATGGGTACCCCGGAAGTTAAAGATCTATAGTATTAGATGTATCCCTCACAATCCACCCACCTTAAGAAATTTCGTCCCCGAAATGCCTACTGGGAGAAGATCCTGTTTATAAGTGGGAATGGACTATAGATCTTTAACTTTCGGGGTACCCATTTTAAAGAAATGACATAGGCCCATTACGTTGCACTTTGGGCCGGGCCATTACAAATAGTATCGAGCCGACCTGGTTTCGTGTTAGATGGTGGGATGGACATGGGATGCCGGTCACGGGCCAAAAAGGTCGTGGTCTGAGGTTAACAATGGGCCAAGACTAGAAACGTTAGTTAGGCTGCCGGTCACGGGCCAAAAAGGACATGGGCTGGGGCTAGCAACGGGCCAAGAATAGGCATTTCGGGGACGAAATTTCTTAAGGTGGGTGGATTTTGAGGGATACATCTAATACTATAGATCTTTAACTTCCGGGGTACCCATTTTAAAGAAATGACTTAGCCCATTACGTTGCACTTTGGGCTAAGTCATTTCTTTAAAATGGGTACCCCGAAAGTTAAAGATCTATAGTCCATTCCCACTTATAAACAGGATCTTCTCCCAGTAGGTATTAGATGTGGGATTAAGTTGAGGGATCTTACAATCCACCCACCTTAGGGAATTTCGTCCCCGAAATGCTTGTTCTTGGCCCGTTGCTAGCCCTAGCCCACGACCTTCTGGCCCGTGACCAGTAGCCTAGCCAATGTTTCTAATGCAACCCACCATCTAACACGGAACCAGGTCGGCTCTGATACCATTTGTAACGACCCAGCCCAAAGTGCAACGTAATGGGCTAAGTCATTTCTTTAAAATGGGTACCCCGAAAGTTAAAGATCTATAGTATTAGATGTATCCCTCACAATCCACCCACCTTAAGAAATTTCGTCTCCGAAATGCCTATTCTTGGCCCGTTGCTAGCCCCAGCCCATGTCCTTTTTGGCCCGTGACCGGCAGCCTTGCTAACGTTACTAGTCTTGGCCCATTGTTAACCCCAGACCACGACCTTTTTTGGCCCGTGACCGGCGTCCAAAGTCCATCCCACCATCTAACACGAAACCAGGTCGGCTCTGATAATATTTGTAATGGCCCGGCCCAAAGTGCAACGTAATGGGCCTATGTCATTTCTTTAAAATGGGTACCCCGAAAGTTAAAGATCTATAGTCCATTCCCACTTATAAGCAGGATCTTCTCCCAGTAGGTATTAGATGTGGGATTAAGTTGAGGGATCTTACAAATATGGAAGGTGCATAGGGCGGAAAGGAATGAGATTTGATGCGAGAAGCGATAGAGAAATGGCCAAGGTATGAGAACGAGAAAGAAAGGGGACGTTGTCAACCCGAGGGCGACAGCTCCCATATGTGCCCTTATGAGAGTTCTTGAGGAAGTATATGCTTTTCATTCAACAGGAGAGTTTGCGCTCCTGTACCAGATTGATATTAGTTATTTTTCGGGCAAGTAACACTCGTTACTGACGGTTTTTCTATATATATGTAGGTGAGAAATGCGAGGGATGAAAGCTCTCGGGACTGTGGAGGAGCAGCACGGAACCACGCACACATGTACCTGCCGCATGTAATCCATAATGACGGTGTGGTATTGGTACGTGAATGATAATTTTGATGTGTTGCTTAGATAAATTGCTTGATATGAATTGAACGGATAAATGTGAATGAGTAGTGAGTTTGGATTTCAGGTTCGATTCAATTGGGACGAAGGAGATAATGATGAATGCTACGGTAGATTATCATGTTTTATCGTATTTTGATAAAATATTTATATACCCTTGTTGTGGTTAATTTTTTTTATTAAAAATTTCCTGCCATTGCATGGTTTTGTTTTGCTTGCACATCATAGCATGCATGTAGGACTACATTAGACCCCACACATCCCATCCATGCATTTCATGTTTGCATCTCCATCTTGAGACGCTGAGGGCAGATCCGGGTCGGCGTAACCGAACCCAGTAGATTAGCGAACGGTTCAGTCGCCGGTAACATTTCCGGGTCTGTTCACGGGTGAGCCAAAACAGGGTGTTAGAGTTATTGATGTTATCATCATACACTCAGGTACACTTGACCCTCATGGCTCATAGCACACGGTCGTCCTTGGCTCGATGCACTTGTTCTGAAACTGTCTTGACTCGTACCAATGGCTGGACAAATTAGTTTGTTAGTATAAAACCCTAACTTGAGTCACAGGTTTTACACTAGTGGTATCAAACCAGTGGCAGTAATACAATACAATTGTATCCTCACTATAATGCAACTCATATTATGGGGGATTCCATAATAATCTCAATATGGGATGTTCATTTATCCAACATTTTGAGATGGACCACAGGAAAAGGTGAGGATACAATTAGTAATCTAACAGTCGTGATCTGCACGATATAGAAATTGTCTAATTAGATCCTTAAATTACTTACATAATCTTGTAACCATCTTGTAAAAGTAGATTCTCTATATTTTGATAGATCTTTGTCAGAGATGCTTTTATGTTAATGTCTGACATTTGGATCGAATAATCTTCAATATAAAATAAAAACATGTTAGATTTCTTAAATGAAAAGAAATATTATATAAAAGAACAAATTTTCATTGCACAAGTCCAATCTCTTCACAAGTGAAAGGGCATATGTATTGGCAACGTCTACTTCTTCGTCTTCGAGGGTCCAAAAATCATTAGTAGGACCAATTGCTCAACCTAGATGTGAAAATATTGATAGACAACCAATCCTTCCTCTTGGACCACCATCAAAATTTTATTGACAATGATGCAAGGTGTTGGAATGTCATCATCAAAGTAAAAAGAACAAAATATTGATACTTTCTCCACGATTTGAGCCTCACATATTGAACCCTTAGGATATGTCTTATTTGATACTTTTCTCTTTAAATATTGAATAAATCTTCCAAAAGGATATATCCATCTATAATGAAGTGGCCCACATATGTGAGCCACGAAAGCTAAGTGAATAGGAAGTGGCTCCATCGAATGAAAACTCTACGGTAATGTAAAATGCAGCTTTGGGTTAGGGTTTTAACCTCTTGTAGTTTTTTGTGGGTCGGGCTAGCCTCAAGTTGGTTCGAGTGAGCTCAAGCCAGACCAATTTTCAGATCATGTGTATGGGGTCTAGATGGCCGTATGAGCATGTTCTAGTGGTTAAGTATGCCTGACATGCAGATAATAATTTTTTATAGACAATAGTAGAGACTGAGTTATCATTGTATACATGAGGTTTACACATGATTTTTATAGGTTAGCTAATGTTTTAAGCATAGATATAGGTCATCACAGCATTTAGCATTTGTATGGAATTTTTAAGGTATCTCATTTGCATGCATTGTAGGGATTTTGAATTACCGGACTGTGCCTTTGTGAGCCTAACTTGATTGAGTCATAGGTTTGCACCCGATTGAGTTCAAAGTTCGAGGCCCATTTAGCCATCTTCCCTCAATTCTTGCCCATAGAGTCCTTTTTAGGATTCAAATGAGTTTTGACTTTTGACGGTCTTGATCCAAGCTTTCCATCCATATGTATATTGTATATACCCATAGATGGGCCCTGTTCAGAACTTGCCACATGGCAAGACTTGAGCCATCCACGTAAACCCAAGCATTATCCCTTTGATTTTTAGTGACTTTCTCACATTTTCTGAGTTTCCAACCTTAGTGCTGCCACCACTTTGTCTAGCCACTGACGAGTCTCTGTCTCACCCCAACCATCATACCATCACCACCATGACCGCCTCACGGTCGCCTATTGAGTTGTACCCCTCATCAACATCCGTGACATGTATGTTATTTATTTATTTGTATTTAATTATATATTTTGTGTTGGATGACTATGATATTATTATTATTCTTGACTAATTAAAATTAACGAAGTATGTATTTATATATTTATTTATTAAATGATTACGTATTAATTTATTTAATTATTTACATGTTTACTAACACATGTATATGTGATATTTACTCACGTTTAGCCGTATAGTTATATACTATACGATATTATCATTTTATAATTAGAGTATTGATTATTTTCACGTATATATTTTTATCTATTTATTCATGTGTATATATTTATATATTAATTATATGTTAATAGTTATTTGCATTATTGTGTCTCAATTTGCGTGTATCAATTTGGGTGTTGTGAGCGCCCACCACAAGAATACATCACATAAAGATGTCAGTATTTTATTTAACACTGTGTTTTGATGTAGGTTTTGGAATTTGAGCTCACTGTAGATGAGATGACACATTGGAGCTTGGACCATAGTTTAGTTAGGACTCTTCTCACTTTTTATCGCTATACTCTATTATTGATTTGATTTGCAGATTGCAAGATGTGTTAAATGTCTATTTTATCAGACCCCACTTAACACGGGCCATTTAAATGCAATTACTTCCATGATTAATAACCCTCAAAGATGAGACCCCTCGAGTCTGATTTCGAAAGCAAGATCCACCGCAAGATGCCTTTGGGCCTATTATATAAATACCTTCTCGGGCATATATAAAATTGTTCGGATGGGGGATTGTCTACCCCCGCAGATCCATCTTTTGATCCGGGTTTAAGGGGTTCGGTAGGGACCGAGGCGCGTTTGCCGCGCAAAGAAATAGTGAAATAAAAATAAAATGTCACAGACACAAAATAAAATGAAGGAAAATTTATGTGGTTCCTTACGGTTCAACTTGATTTACTAAGTTAATCCACAGTGAGATTGGTACTCACAATCCACTAATTTCAATTCCTTCACAAATTACAAATCATATTGAAATTTTTGCCACTTAAATTCTTTGTCCCTAGCAATGCTTTGATGAAGAATTTGACTAAGTATATATGACCCAACATAAGGAAAATCTGTCACACTGAGTTTCACGACATGGCAGAGTAGAGTTATAAAGTAACGGCAAGCTTTCCCGATAATAAAGCGGACTTTACCAA
The DNA here is from genome assembly GCA_033002965.1 of Piper betle. NCBI lineage: Eukaryota > Viridiplantae > Streptophyta > Magnoliopsida > Piperales > Piperaceae > Piper > Piper betle. Next base: position 86,417 of record JAURVB010004741.1, read on the forward strand.
TGCATCTAGGGCAACAAACAATAATATAAGATCCGACTTCACGGGAAATAATACACTAGAAAATCTCGATCCCTAATTCAGGTTGAATCGAATTGTACCAAATCAGTCAAATTGGTTTGCCTTATTGCAGAGAGTCCACGGATCCATGCGTTAAGTGGTTCAGGCTATGATCATGAACCTCCAATCTGGGGCTGAACCAGACATGGGTAAATGAGTCGTCTGTTTGGACCCAATCCAGCCCAAGGCAATAAACAGTCCAATCACTTCCCGTCCCTTGTCCTACTTCTTCCTCTCTATATCTTACCAGTGGCACCACCAACGTGTGGGTTTCTTCTCCAGTGGCTACGACGAAATCCCGGCGTCCACAAGAGCAGCTTTTTAACTCCCTGCAGCACCTTCAAACCTCAAGAACTACCAACTTCTAGCTATTACCTTGACACGAGCAGTGTAACGCCTCCAGCAGTAACTGTTGAACTTCAAACTCTGACTCTCGACAGCGCTGGGTCTTTTCTCTGGTGGCCAGACAAGATTCCAACAATAAAATATATGAGACTCTGTTGGTGTTCCTTTGAGGCAGCAAAAGAACTTTGCCTCCAAAGTGTCACAGTCAATCAGTCACCAAAGGAGGAGGTGGACATCATGGTAGGAAGACCCCTGCAGCACTCCAAGCATGAAGCATTATGGTGGACAGTGGTGGAACTCTGACCAGCAGAGCAGAAAATTTCCCAAACTTAGGCGTCTCTATAACACCCCGATTTCGGAAGTTCACCTATGATCCACATGAGAAATATTACAATCAAGTCAAGTCATGTTTAATATTGTTAGTCAGTAAGACTCGATCAATAAAATAAATCAAAATAACCCTCTTGGTGTCATGAGAATGGAAGACATTATCAAATAAGCATCAAAACCCAAAATATAAATAAATGCAAGAAAGTAAATATTGTGTTGAGCTCAAGTGTCTGTAACGTTTATTTGTCCTCCCACTAAAGTCAACTATGGATTTGCATGACCTACATATATTATATGAAAACATTCAATAACGAGTGTTACTAGTATAAAAAATAACTAATACAATCTGGCAAATAGAAATTGCATTACCCATGAAAACTTATGAAACTTCAAGATAATCTCACATTGGGTGGTATGCAAACATACTTAAGCAATTGTCGGCTCACATGTACACTTCATAATCATATTCATACACACATACATACAACGTTTACGCCCTCACACCTTCCATATCACCCGCCACGGTACCATTATACACCGCACTACCTCATGGTTTGAAGGAGTACTAGTGTAGTTCATACATATCTCCATACCGCTCACTCTCTTACTCGTGAAATCCATAAAAATGCATGTACTTATATAATATGCTTAGGAGAGAGGCTTATATCATAAATTTTTGGAGCTAAAGTCCAAAAACCAACAAGGGATCTCATCCTTGTAGGTTTATTAAACATGTATAGAAAATACGGCTAAATGGCCTGACATCAAAGGGATCCAATAAAACTCTACTGATGCCGTTGTTTGTATAAAACAAGATCAAACTCTACATGCAAGGAGTCTAGCAAAGAGAGAGAGTCCTACGGATCTGTGGTCCAAGCTCCAAGTATATATATACATCTACGGCGAGCTCGGACTCTGAAACCTACTTCGGAATGAACTACTAAATAAAATACTAACATTTCTATAAACATGTGGCACACAAATCAAGACATAATAATAAATAAATAAATAAATAAAATGCATTCATAGATAATTAGACAATAATAAACACATAAAAATAAACAATACTCTAATCATTAAATAATAATATAATTATATTATATAAATAAACAGGTAAACATGAGTAAATATCAACATATACTCGTGTTAGTAACATATAAATAAATTAATAGATATATAACAATTCAATAATTAAATAAATAAATATTTTATACTTATTAATCATGAATATTAATAATATCATAGTCATACAATACAAGCATACATAATTAAATATAATTAAACAATAACATACACATAACCAACATATAATTATAAAAAAAACTATATATATATATATATACAATTTAGTAGACATAATATGACTAATATTCATAAGTAAACATAATGTTAACAATAACAAATAATCATATAAACATTCATCATATATAATAAACATATAAATAAATAATAAATAAATAAAAATGAATAAATAAATAATTAATTAATTAATTAAAACAATAAATAAAGAAAAGTCATCTTAACATCCAATCATGCTAATCCATTGTGAATATGCATCTAAAATAATATAAGAGTTTTCGAATTACAAAAAACGGTCGAAAATGGGCTCAATCGGACATAACCAAGCTTAACCAGACTAAGCCGCAATGAACCAACCCGGTCTGGGTTAACAGGAAGTTGGGCTTGGTTCACTATGCTAACATGAACATGGACCTGGTGGATTCGTACATTGGCTGACGGGCTGGTGAACAAGATCAGGCAAGTGGTGCAAACACAAACGCAGGCAAGAGCACTCAATGCGGGTAAACGAATATGCAGAGGGACGGCTGTGCTTGTGGTTGGAAAAAGTCGACGGCGGGGCGGTTGGGCTCGCCATCGGTCACGTTCGAAAGAGGGGAGGACAGGGAATGTCATGGTGGTGAATATCGGACGAGTCCGGCCACTGGCTGGCCCGAAATTGATTGAAAATGGGTAGCATCGCCGCCCTGTGCAGCTATGTCGGTGGCGGCAATTGCAGCCAAACGGGTGGCGGCGGCGGCAAAACCGTATGCGATAATTCATCATACAACGATGTCTTTGATAATTCATCATACGACAAGTCTTTTGACTTGTTTGTCGTTGTGGTCGGGAGATACACAACACTGTATGCAATTGTAAGCCAATTCTTAATTCATTATTTTGTTGATTAATTAATTATCACTGGGAAGTAGAAATTGAGGCAAAATAATAGAATCATAAAAGAGCGGGAGCCACCATTTCATATAATTATCGTAGATCAACAATCTGTGGGAATAAAAGATAAGAGTTAGATATGATGAAGATTAAATTGATGTTAAGAGAAATTCGACTATAGAACTAGTTTTATCATTTTAACTTCTCATTTCATTTAAAGATATTATTTATATTTAGTTAAGTCAATTGTTTTTGTTTTTCTTTTATTATTATTTTCTTTAATTAATTTAAGGAAATTCATCTCTCTATGGGAACGATGCTCGAATTTATCATTATATTACTGTGGGAACGATGCTCGAATTTATCATTATATTACTTGCTTCGACCGTGTATACTTGCATGATATTGACATTATTCGAACAAGTTTTTGGCGCCACTCCTGGTGAAATCGAATTTTATTAATTAATTTAGGATTAGAATTTCGAGTGTTTTTCTTTTCTTTTTAGATTTTAGTGTCCGATTGATATTGTTGAGGCTGATGTTGTCTCTGTTTCTAGTATCGGAGGGATCGAGTAGCCATGATTCGCTCAACTTCACTTGCGGCTCGCACCACATCCTCAAAAGTGGCAAATATGCATTCGTACCTTTGCCAACCGTACAATGGGAGCCTCTGTAACACTCCGTTTCGGCTCACCCGTGAACCGTCCCGGAAATGTCACCGGCGACCAAACCGTTTGCTAATCTACTGGGTTCGGTTAAGCCGACCCGGATCTGCCCTCAGTGTCTCAAGATGGAGATGTAAACATGAAATGCATGGATGGGATGCGTGGGTTCTAACGTAGTCCTACATGCATGCTATGATGTACAAGCGAAATAAGACAAAACACCAAATGCGAAACCAAAAGAAAATATATACTATTTTATGAAAATACGGTAACACATAACAATCTACCATGACATTTAATCATAATCTCATTCGTTTTTACCTGAGCCGAGTCTTAACTCCAAGGCTCCCTACTCATTCATATTTATCAGTTTGTTTCATAACAAGTAATTCATTCAAGCAAACACATCAAAATTATCACTCACGTAGCAATAACACACCGTCATTATAGATTACACGCGGCAGGTACATGTGTGTGCGGTTCCGTGCTGCTCCTCCGCAGTCCCGACAGCTTTCATCCCTCGCATTTCTCACCTACATATATATAGAAAAACCGTCAGTAACGAGTGTTACCGGCCCGGAAAATAACTAATATCAATTTGGCACAGGAGAGCAAACTCTCCTGTTGAATCAAAACCATATACTTCCTCAAGAACTCTCATCAGGGCACATACGGGAGCCGTCACCCTCGGGTCGACAGCGTCCCCCTATCTTTCACATTCTCATGCCTCGACCATTTCTCTATCGCTTCTCGCATCAAATCTCATTCCTTTCCGCCCTCTGCACCTTCCATATTACTCCTGGCCTTGAGCACGAAGGCCGAGTACTCTCAGGCAGTCGCCTTCAGTACCCTTTGAAACCACAAGTCTAGACATGCGCTGCAATGCAGTACCCGTGAACCTCCACACTTCTCCGGGTTTGAGGAACTCAAAGGTGGAGTTGTCAGGATCCCTCAGGAATGAAACGGCCCGCACACCATTCCAGAGCCCACTATCGACACACACGTGCCCGCTCGCGTAGCACGGTAGTCGAATTTCCCTCATTCAATCTCTCACTGAAAACGCAAAAACTATACATATATAAAGGTCTGGGTTGGGATTTATACAATAGGCCCGAAGGCAACGTGAGCTGGATCTGAAGTTCGAAAACAAACTCGAGGGATCTCATCCTCGAGGGTTATTAATCCGAAAAATCGTTGGCTAAATGGCCCGAGTTAAGTGGGATCCGATAAAACGCCACTTAACTCGTCCTGCACATGATAAATCAAATACACAATAGAGTAGCGTAAAAACAGAGAACGAGTCCTAAACGGACCTGGTAGAAGCTCCAAACAGGTCCACGCGCCTAGGCGGCGAGCTCCTACACCGTACCTACACAATCAAGCTAAAAACTAACGCCCGCATGATGAATCACACATCCTATAGCATGCACACACAATCAACACAATCACTCATCAATCAACACACATTAACCTATATCAATTCTAGCAAGTCTACTTAGGCTAGTTTGCATTAGATCATGATCATCGCCTAGTTACCCTAATTAATTTCTTAGCCTCCATTTTTAACACCACTCAATCAAACAAATTTCATATTTTATCCTTAATCAAATCTACATTTATATATATTATTATAACACACACACAAATCCTGCCATGCAATTCTAATAATTAACATTTTTAAATAATTAAATTAAAATAAATTATACCTCGCATCGTCAAAAATCGGCGACGGCTAGGGTTTCCGTTTCGTGGCTCGAAACTCGAATTCGGCACCTAGCGGCGTCCGAAGTTCGATCAGATTGGATCAGGTGCGTTCGGCGGATGATCCGGCGAATTTCCCACGAATCCAATTTCCGGCAGTTCCGGTAGTTTTTCGGCGAGTGTCGGTGGTTTTCCGGCAATGATTCGGGACGGGGCAATCAGGGGGTCTATCGGCACCAGCTTGACGAGCTTGGTCCAATGGTGGTGTCAAACAGAGCAGCCGGGGCGGCGATGGCCGTCGGCGGCGGCATTGAAAACGGGCGGCGGCGGCGGTGTGCTCCGATCGGGGCTGCGGCCGGCCTCGACGGCGCTCAGGATGGTGGGGGAAATGTCGGCGACGGCGAGAGGGTGGTCGTCGGGGTCACAGCGGCGACGGCGCGGCCCGGACGGCGGCGGAATCAGGCTCGGAGTGGCGACGACCGAGGCGGCTTCATGGAGTCGCAGCGGCACGCTGGCAGGCGATCGCTGGCCGGGGTTGGTCGTGGCGGCACGGCGACGGCACGGCAAGGCAGGGCGGCGTCGATCGGCGGCAGCACGGCGTCGGCGGCGCTGGCGGCAGCAGCACGAGCAACGGTGGCGGCGAGGGATTGGGTGAAGAAGGGTCGGGAGGGAGAAAAATACCCTCAATGGCAGTTTCATAAATAAGTATTGACTCGATTCCTACTCGAGTCGAAAATAATAACTAGTTCTTAGTAAATTCTAAAAAAAATCTAGAAAAATATTGAAAAATTCAATAAAATAAAACAAACACAACAACATCCAAATGGCATGCTCTATAACTAATAACCCACCCGAATATAATCCAACGCGTCCTAACGCGTTATTCGGTCTAAAACTATTTCTTCGATCAAACATATAAAAAGAAAAAAATACTGCATACTTTCATATATTCTGATAACTCATTTCTCACCATCTTCTCGACGTTATCATCATATATTCAGGTACACCTGACTCTCATCGCTCATAACTCACGGCTGGCCTCGGCTCAGCACGCGGTTCATGAAACTGACTCAACTCGAACCAACGGTCGAACCGACTAGTTCGGTAACGTAAAACCCTGACTCGAGTCACGGGTTTTACAGCCTCCATTTTGGTCTGACAACTTCTAAGGCAGCTTTCACTACGATGGCTTAGGAAGCCTAGCTCACATATTGCCATACTACTCATTTGTGCAAAATTTGTAAATCAAAGACAACAAGGACACAAACATATACCTACGAGCTGAACTTTGAGCAATCTTTGCGCACACGTCACTTATGAAAATATCTACCAACTAAATCGACCGAGAGTTTTCTCTAATACCAAAAATTGTAACACCCCAAATTAGGTTTACGCTCAAGAACCAAACTAGAATGCCACTGGTCTAATTAGATTGGCTAACTCAACCCAACCCTGTGGATCTACTCTTGGCGTCTTAAGCTGCAAGATGTCAATTGCTATGAATGGATGAATGCACGGATCCCTAGCATACTACTGCATGGATGACATGACAACCAATTTACATACCAAAATAATTTGATATAAATAGATAAAATTCGTTAAATAAGACGGATAGAGTTTTCCCAAAGTGAGCAATTATGGGCCACCTATCAAAACATGTATTCATTGCATTATATTTTTCACATCCACATTTAATTTTGTAACGTCAAAAGATTCAATGTTTTGGCTCTTGACCCACCTGTTCATGCTATACACATTTCATTTTTATCATTTGACTTGCACATTAATATATGTTTGAAATCATAATATCACTATCATATAATCATACCTTGTATTACATCACATCTTACTCAATATAATGACGACATAGATAAAACATTAACATTCTATTATCGGACATGTGTGTATGCAAGAGACGTCATTGCTCCTCCATCCAGGCTAGCTCATCCTACTCATGATCATCACCTAAATATATTATAAAAACACGTCAGTAACGAGTGTTACTGGTCCAAAAAATAACTTATATCAAATAGACTATGAGAGCAAACTCTCATATGAAAGAAAATATTTTTCTATATTTATTGTGAACTCTCTGAAGGGCATCTACTAAACTGAAATCATCACTAACTGAACTGATCTGCTTCTGTTAATGCCTCTCTCAGTATTTTCTCATTTCACTTTATGGTCCCTAGGGACTACTATTATATCCTAAGCCCTTTTGTAAAGACCGTGAAAAAAAAGAGATCCGAACGCGGTTTGGGAAGGACCAAACGTGTTATTTCTAATACCCGGTTAATTCTACCTAGTTAATTATTATATTTTATTATTTGTCCGGTTACCCAGTTAAATGAAATAAGGGGTTTTCACATACCCTAGCCATCATTTCATTTTATTTTATGAAGGACGTCCTACACCCTAGCCATCATTCACATTTTCTCCTCTTCTTCCTTACCGTGTGTCTTCTTCCTTGCTTAGGTATTCTTCCTATCTCCCTCTTCTTAATTTTCTTACATGTATATTTTAATTTGATAATAAGCTTTATAATCGTGAGGATTAAAGTTTGAAATCAACAAGAAAGAAACTAAACACGACTATTGGCCAACGAGTCTACTGTTTCGGCGAGATGGACAAGCACAAGCAAAGTTTTGCAGCGAATCGGTGGCGACGGTCATTCCGATGCGGGAAGATGATCCTACTCTCTTCGTCGATTAGTGTAGGGTCGATCTCACGCTTGTGGATGCCGGCTTGGAGTGGTAAATGGCCAAAAATAGAGGATAGCGGCAAAAACAGAGGCGACGGCAGTGGGTGAAGAAATCTGGCCGTCTTGGGTGGCGACGGGCTTCAATCTGGCCAAGGAATGTCGATAGGCGGTTGAGGGTGTCGAGGCGACCACCCAATTGAGGCGGCGACGCTTGCCGGCGGTGGAATCGGCGATGCGAGCTCGCCGCTAGACAGGCGATGCAGCCGTCGCCGCGGCCATGGTTGGCCGGGGAGACACCGCAACGGCATGGTAGGGTTGGGCGGCGAGGATTGACGGCGGCCAGAGACGATCGCCAGCGGCGGCTGGAGGGCGATTGCTGCTGGGAACAGGGGATGGCGCCGGGGAAGAAGAAGAAGAAAATTACCTTGGGTGGCATACTTGTAAATAATGCTTGACTAGACACAGCTTTAGTTAAGTAATAATACCAACTCGTAAATAATACCTGACTCGATACTGACTCGAATTATAAATAGTACCAACATAGACTAAATCGTTAAAATAATTATTTTAGTGGGTTATGGATTAAAGTTACTAAAGTAATTAATTATTTTACGAAATCGTCACGAGTAATAAAAAAACGGTAATGAAAAAATGTCAATAATTAATCAGCACAACAAGTGACTAAGTTATATCATACCGTTGTAAGTAATTAATAAAATAAAGATTTTAATGTTACCATATCAATTTTAATATTAGGTAAATAAAGTGATTATTTTAATAATGAGTCAGTAATATAGAAAATTAGTTATTATACTATAGTCATTTAAAAATCACTTGTGTCGAACCTGAATAGCATAATGAAAATAAATAAAATTTGAAACTTTATAGAGTCGAATAAATTAAAATAATTATATTAATAATATTTATGAATTAGAATAATACAAATTATTTTAAATAATTCAATTGAATAACTTAATTAATTATATTGTTGTAAATAATAGTAGCAATTAAAAATTATAACCGTCAACTAAATCATCAAGATCATGGTTAAGTAATTATCACCGCAAAGGGAAATTAAATACTTGTTTATTAGTAATAATTATTTTATCAATTGTTAGGTCTTAATTATGATTTAGATAATTAATTTAAAATGTAAAGTAGGACTTAAATGATTAAATCGCATGAATAATTAATTATCTCACTAGATTTGTTGAAAATTTAATATTTAATACTTTTTAATTGTTACATGATATGTTGTCACAATTTTAATAATTATATATATATATATATATATTAGATATTTAGTTTCATGTATTTCTACTCGAATAAAATTATACTTATGGATAATTTTATATTCTCGTTTAGATTAGGATCATTGGTCACAGCTGTGAGTTCGGAATATCTAGGTCTGAGCCCAAATTTGACCGCCATGCGCTGTAACGCCATCAGGGTAAAGGAATTGACTTAGTCCGGCACAGGGCCTCACCTTTAAAATTATTGTGTGTGTTCGTATAATTATTTGAAATGTTGTTTTTTCCCAAATTGGTATAATTATAAAATTTTACATTTTCCCAAACTAGTATAATTATATAAAATGTTGTATTTCCCCAAACTGGTACAACAATATGAAATGTTGTATTTTTCCAAATCGGTAGCCTTGTCGGCACTAATCTCAGAATGAGCTGGAAGACAATTTCTAATCTAAGAATGGACGAGGAGACCATGACTAATCTCAAAATGAGTTGGGAGACAATTTTTAGTCCTAGAACGAACTGGGAGACCATGATAAATCTCAAAATGAATTGGGAGGCCACTTAATTTCAGAATGAGCTGCGAGACAATTTCTAATCTCAGAATGAACTGGGAGACCATGACTACTCTCAAAATGAATTGGGATACCACCTAATCTCAGAATGAGCTGGGAGACAATTTCTAATCTCAGAATGAACTAGTAGACCATGACTAATTTCAAAATGAATTGGGAGACCACCTAATCTCAGAATGAGCTAAGAGACGATTTCAAATTTCAGAATGAGTTGGGAGACGACTTTTACTAATCTCAGAATGACCTGAGAGACAAATACTAAAGAATTGTGTAATAATAATAATAATAATAGTAATAACGAGTGAAATGATAATAGGGATTATATTTATTTGTTTAATTTAATTATGCTGCTTAGTATTTTTATCACTAACGCAGAATTACCTCCGCAGGTGAGCAGCAATGGAGTGAAGAATAGAAGTCTAGTTGGTGGTTCTTTTACCAACCTAGGTATGGTGAATTGATAATAAAAATTGGACTGCCTTATTATTCTCTTATGTTATAAATCTGGCTATGGGAAACGGTCCGAGACTATGGGATAGTTATTTTATAGTTTAGAGAACATGATTTATTGTTATGATTTATATTATATATTCCGAGACTTATTTGATGTATTTCAGTTCATTATCTGGAATGTTACATTCCCATTACCTAAAATTTTAAGTAACACCTGGTTCAGTCGGGAGGGTCGTTACAAGTGGTATCAGAGCCTGGCTTCCATTAGCTCACATTTTATGACTCAAGTACATTGTTGAAAAGTCAAATAATTATCTTTTCCCACTGTGTTGTGTTATTAAGTAAGCAATTCATTTGCTACTAATAAACCTAAGTGATAACTAAAAACAAAAATACTAATGAACCATGATGGTTAGACGTTTTAGATGGCAGGCACTCGTAGACAGTCAAACTGAGCTACTCCACCCAATGCGAACACCGAGAATGTATTGAGCTTAGATCCTGATGGCCATACAGGAACTGGCAGAGGCTTTAGAAAATGCAAATTCTGTGGTTCAAAATATTGTTCAGTGGTTACCAGGAGTGGTAGTAGGGTTTGGAGCCTCAAATTCGGTAGCGGGTCCCAGAATCACCCCAGATGGTGGTCACGGAAGTGCCCAAGGGTGGGTAGGGTTAGCAGACCTAGGCGAGCAAGGTGAGCATCCAAACCCAGTGCCACCGGTAGTCTGACAAGTGGTGCCGCCAGCGGTGACTCCTTCAATGTGGAAAATTTTAGAAAGAATGGAGCTGAGTTATTTATTTGAGGGATCGATTCAATGAAGTCAGAGAGCTCGATTGACATTACTGAAAAAGCGTTTAGGGCTCTGTCTGTGCCCCACCTCCATCAAGTGAGATTGGCAACATTCATGCTTTAAGAGGAAGCATCTTACTGGTGGAAATCCATGGAGAAATCCATATTCCATCGACGTGAGATTTCTTCCATCACATGGGCAGAATTTGTGGCAGCTTTCAATGGACAATATTTTCTAGAGCCCGTTGTCCAGAAGAAAGTGCTAGCATTCACTAATTTCGTTCAGGGGGAGGATTCGTTCTAGGAATATGTTTATTCCTATACGAACTTCCAGGGTTACCTCCTAAGTGGGTAGTGGAGTTCTCCATTGACCTAGCACCTAGAATGTAAAAACCATCATTTTTATTACAAGACTCGAACCTAAATATTATGAAATAAATATAGATGAACCTATATGGTTGGTTATCAAGTCGACCGGTTATGGTTCGACTTAAGGTCACTGAGAAAATACCTATTAATGAATGGATGATGGGGTGTGAGAATTTAATGAAGGGGTCGTTGAACCTAGGAAATACCAATGGATGATGGGGTGTGAGAATTTAATGAAGGGGCTCGTTGAACCTAGGAAATACCAATGGATGATGGGGTATGAGAATTTAATGGAGGGAATGGTTGAAGTGTATATATATGCTAGAGGAGGGAGTATTTCATCCCTCATCTCCGTCCCAGGCGACCTCCCCATTACTGTGTGAGTATTTCATCCCTCATCTTATTTGTTTCCATTAGGATTCTTGCATGCAAGGTTTGTTGAAAACGCCCTGCCAAGTTGCTAGATCTCCAGCATCTTATGCATGGGGTTCATGTCGATTGCTTAGTTGTTTTGTACATGGACATGTTAATAATAAAATTATCAATTAGATAATGGGTATTTGGATGGGGATAATTAATAATTAATTATCATTAGAATTGCTGAAAATTTAATAAGGAATGAAGACTAACATGAACTAATTACATCATTTAAAATTGATAGTATATTAGTCATGTAAGTTGCATGTAGGTTCATGCAAAATAAGATTATACTAATGTATAATTTTATGCCCACATTCAGATTAGGGTTCACGGGTCACTGTCAGACGAAGTCACAAGTCAGGTACGTATAATACGTAGAACATCGTATTTTCCTTGTTGGTAGCCTAGGTCGGCCTGAGCCCAGATTCGACCATCATGCACCGAGTGCAACTGGGGTCAAAGAATTGACTCAGTCCGACACTGGGTCGTATTATGTGCGTAAATTGTGTAATGCATCGATATTGTTTTGGACTAGTGATAGCCGCCCCATAAAAGGCTACGGCCGGGGTGAGCGAGGCACAGCGATTCCTCCATCGCACTGGAGTGCAGTGATAACCTCCCCATAAAAAGGCTACGGCCGGGGTGTGTGAGGCACTGGCACTAGAATTGGCAGTGAGAGCTTCCCTACAAACGGGGTGTAGCATTCACCTGAGTGCAGTGATAGCCTCCCCATAAAAAGGCTACGGCCGGGGTGTGTGAGGCACTTGCACTAGAATTGGCAGTGAGAGCTTCCCCACGAACAGGGCGTAGCATTCACCTGAGTGCAGTGATAGCCTCCCATAAAATGGCTATGGCTGGGGTGTGTGAGGCACTGACACTAGAATTGGTAGTGAGAGCTTCCCCACAAACGGGGCGTAGTAATCACCTGAGTGCAGTGATAGCTTCCCCACAAAAAGGCTACGGCCGGGGTGTGCGAGGCACTAGCACTGGAGACGGTAGTGGTAGCCTCCCCACAAAAGGGCTACGGCCGGGGTGTGCGGATCACAGCGGATACCTCCTCCGCATTGTTTTGGAGTATAGCGGAATCGCTCCACCGCATATTAAAATAAACATAAGGAAATAGCGGAATGTACTTGATTTGTTTTATCTATTATACTACTTAGTGTTGTAATCACTAACGCGGAATTGCCTCCGCAGGTGTGCAGATACGAAAGTAGGTGATTGACAACCAGGGCATGGAGCAAAATAAATATGAGGACTCCTTTTATTATTTATTTGAGAAATAAGTGTGGCTACTGGGAAACGGTCTAAGACTGTGGGATCTTTATATATGTTTTTGTTAAAAAAAATGTTAGACATATTTGCTTAATTGTGAGTAACACCTGGCCAGCTAGGCCTACAATGTTGTGACAAATGGTCGGGTCATTACATGGAACAACACCAACTTCTAAAGCACCATACTGCATGGCTCCAAAAGAACTCAATGTGTTGAAGAGTCAACTAGAAGAGTTGTTGCAGGTAGGCTTCATCAGACCAAGTACCTCACCCTGGGGAACCCCGGTGCTTTTTCTGAAGAATAAGGATTGATCACTTCGGCTGTGTATTGACTATCGAAAAATAAATCAAGTGACAGTCAAGAATCGATACCCCTTACCGAGGATTGATGACTTTTTGATTAGTTAAAAACAGCTAGAATATCTTTGAAGATAGACTTGCGGTCTGGTTATCACCAGTTATTAGGGTCGATATACAAAACAGCTTTCCGAACTCGATATGGACATTATGAGTTTCTAGTTAAGCCTTTTGGTCTAACAAATGCACTAGCAGCCTTTATGTCACTCGTGAGCACAGTATTCCACACATACCTGGACAAGTTTATTATCGTATTTGTGGATAACATTTTGGTGTATTCAAATAATGAAGAAGAGTATGTGAAGCACTTGCCTATTACGCTTCATGTTCTGAGAGAAAATCAAGCTGTTCGCCAAGCTCTCAAAGTGTGATTTCTGGTTAACGGAGGTAAATTTCCTTGGTCATATTATGTCAAAGGTTAAAATTGCAGTGGATTCATCAAAAGTGAAAGCAGTCACTGATTGGCCACAACCTAAGTCAGTCACTGATATCAGAAGCTTCCTTGCTTTAGCGGTTTACTATGGAAATTCATTAGAGACTTGCTCCTTGTAGCATCATCGATGACCAAATTCACAAGGAAAGGGGCTCAAGTTTGAATGGAGTAGTAAGTGTGAGGAGAAGTTTCTAGTCTCTAAAGAAGAGTTGAACAGCTGCACGAGTCTTGACCCTGCCAAATGGTAATGAAGGATTCGTAGTCTTTAGCGATGCGTCTTAGTTTGGTTTAGGATGCGTCCTTATGCAAGAAGGTAAGGTGGTGGCTTATGCCTCTCGTCAATTGAAGATTCATGAGCAAAATTATGCAACCCATGACTTGGAACTGGCAGCAATGGTTTTTGCCCTGACAGATTTGGAGACACTACTTGTATGGGGCCCAGTTCGAAGTCTTCACTGACCACCAGAGTTTGAAGTATATCTTCACCCAGAATGAGCTTAACCTTCGGCAGAGGCGGTGGATAGAATATTTGAAGGACTACGACTTCTAAATCTTATACCATCCAGGGAAAGCGAATGTGGTAGCCGACGCATTGAGTCCGAAGGGCAAAGTGGACAAAAGTCAGCAGCTAGCTAGACTTTGGGCCATGTCAGCAGAAGTGGTAGCTATCAACTCGGTGGAGCAACTAACAGGCTTACTGGCAAATTTGGTTGTTTCCAATGATTTAGTTGATCGTGTTAAGCTAGCACAAATGGGTGATGAGGAGCTGAATAAAATGTTGGACAAGATTCCTGACATTGTAGCTGATTCAAATAGTGTGATCAGATTTAGAGGAAGGTTGTGTGTACCCAAGGATAATGCACTGAGGCAGAATATCTTGGAGGAGGCTCATCGCTCAAAGTTCTTGATACACCCTGGAGTTACTAAAATGTATCAGGATTTAAAGCGAACCTACTGGTGGATTGGGATGAAGAGGGATGTTGTGGATTTTGTCTCTAAGTGTCAGACTTGCCAACAGATCAAAGCCCAACATCAACTACCTAGAGGACTATTGCAACCTTTAGAAATACCAACGTGGAAATGGGAGTGTGTCACATGCGATTTTATTTCAAAGCTCCCAAGAACTCAAAAGAAGCATGACTCCATATGGGTAGTTGTGGACCGACTAACTAAGGTAGCTCACTTCATCCCCACGAAATCAATGAGAATAGCGGAATACCTGGCAGGATTATATGTTGACAATATTGTCAAATTGCATGGGATTCCAAAGGAGATAGTCTCCGACTGCGATCCCCTATTCACTTCACATTTCTGGGAAGCTTTCCAAGAAGCCATGGGAACTCAAATTAAGTTGAGTACAGCATATCATCCCCAAACTGATGGTCAGAGTGAGAGGACTATTCAAACTTTGGAAGATTTGTTAAGAGCTTGCATTCTTGACTGGGAGGTGACTGGGAGAAACACTTAGCCTTGGCTGAATTCACCTACAATAACTCTTACCAAGCCAGTATAGGGATGGCACCATTTGAAGCCTTATATGGTAGGCCCTGTAGATCTCCATCGTGCTGGCTGGAGTCTACCGAAGCAGTTATAGTCGGGCCAGAGATGGTGAGGGAAGCAACTGAAAAGGTGAAACTCATTCAGCAAAGACTTAAGGCAGCTCAGGATCGACAAAAGAGTTATGCTGATACTCGAAGGAAGGACCTAGAGTTCCAAGTTGGGGAGTTTGTGTACCTAAAGACATCTCCTACGAAGGGGGTGATCAGATTTAAAATATCAGGGAAGTTGAAGCCAAGATTCATAGGACCGTTTCCAATCCTGGATCGAGTTGGGAATTGTGCATATAGATTAGCATTGCCACCAAGCCTAGCTGGAGTACACAATGTTTTCCATGTGTCAATGCTAAAGAAGTATGTACGGGATGAGGATCATATCATCACAAATTTTGAAGACTTAGAGCTACAATATAAATTTAACCTATGAGGAAAAGCCGATCCGCATCCTGGCAAGATAAATAAAGACACACAGGAACAAGGAAATTCCTTTGGTAAAAGTATTGTGGAAAAATCAGGTGTCAGAAGAAGCTACATGGGAGGCTGAACAAGAAATGGCAAGGAAATACCCTAGCCTGTTTGTGGCATAGGAGTTTTATATTTGTAGTGGCATGAACTGATCCCGAAGAAAT